>DWEE01000005.1:0-31102 GCA_018245755.1 Parelbella macleannani | reverse complement strand
CCAGTACCCCCGGAGTGAGAGGCTGAATTCTTAACCACTAGGCTATCACTGCTTATACTAGACTATCACTGCTTATTGACTGAATTAACATCTATAAACCTAAAGTAACATCTCGTTTGAAAAGGCAAACTGAATTATGCGATAACAATAACAGAAACACTGCTTACGCCATTACAGAAGTGGCATATAACCATATTATGCAATAATGAAGGCATCTAAAACTGATACTTTTATCAACCTATGATCAAAAGCGAAAACGATTAGATTTCACATAACTATCCATTTCAGACAGCGGTAGTGGGGTCGAGAGTGACGCTGCCCTGCAGAGTGGAAAACAAAGCTGGTCAGCTTCAGTGGACGAAAGACGACTTCGGACTCGGTCTCCACAGAGATCTGAGCGGCTACGACCGCTATAAAATGATTGGAAGCGATGAAGAAGGTAATTGAGAACTCATAGATACACCCCAATTAAAAACTGATGACTTAGAACTGGCAATACAGAACTGTGGTTCTGATTCATTCTGCAAAGAGATTATTTGTTTGGTGTTAAGTAAGTTTTGATACGTTAAGGCTAATTAAGTAGGTGTACGATTCTCAATCCCATGATTCTGAATCATATGATAACGGTCATTCGATTTAAATATTAATATGTACTTAAAAAGTACCTAGCCTTAATAAATTACTTTTAAACCTGTTTGGAATATTAGTCACAATGTATGACGAATGCTTTTCCGGGTTCGATTTCCAATCAAACGATCATAAAAATAAAATGAGATCATTTGTGGGTCTCTGCATTAATTTTTGTGTATAACTAGCGCTGTGTGATAACAATTTTATTTTACGGCAGACTTATAAGTTTTAAATCTTATATTTATTTAATTTCTTTATTTATAGACAAAGAATACTTTTCCATATCCAAAACGAAATGAGCGAGAAAGAGTTTTATTACGATTAGGTTTACACATAATATTAAGTACAAAATTTACCCATACAGAGTTCATGTACATATTAGAACATAATTGTGGGGAATCCTTTCAATACAAAATGAACACCACTCTCTGATGAAGTACTCTCAATTCTTAAAGCGTAAACCTTTTATAGTTTGGGTCTCCTTGCTTCGACGTCAATTACTCTAAGCTGCTATCTCATTGGAACGTGCACAAAGTAGAATTAATATCACAATAAAAGTTGGGAACCAGCATAAGCTGTGACATAAATTGATTTCGTTGTGAGGAAAACCAATAATAGTAATACCTAATACTAGACTTGTAACTAACTTAAAATGTTATTCGAAATTAAAATCTAAAGCGGTTGTGGCTTCCATAAACATATAAAACCTGTGTACAGGATATAGTGGACAAACAAGCGCAGAGTCCTCTTACGTATATAAAGGGGACACTGTGACCTCTCGAACCTCTAAGAGTTAACGTCGCCCACTTTGATCTTAAGTGCACCGAGGTGTAATACTGTGAACTTCGTTTGACCACTAGCACAGGAAAATAGCTTTTATGTTTAAAATACTTAGAGTACGATTTGAGAAATTTGTTCCGAAAATTAAAGTACAATTTGAAAATGTTAGTCACTTATCTGTTACTTAATGTTTATTCATTTAACTATTAGACAGACGAATGTTACTAATTAACCTATGCTGATCTAGACCTTTCGTTAAAATGAGTCTTATAAAAAACATTCAAAAAGCCATATTATCAGTTAATCAAAATATAAGTTAATGTTAAGTTACCACTCATATCATATTAGCCACTAATACTTTCATACAACGGTATAATAATATCACTGACTAAACTAAAAAATATGTACATTTTCCCGAACATGCTCACAATGTATCTTTAATCTAGTGAAACTTATATTTCCAAAAGTTCGCCATGAATATCAACACAACAGAGGGATACACTTGAAAGTTTGAGCTGAAGCTCGTACAACGCAACTTGCTATATGTAACTTTAAGGTATATTAAGTGCAGAAGAATCATCCTCGACATAAGCTCCTATATATAACTTTGAGGTATAAGGTATGAGTACAGGTGATAAGGTATAAGTAGGTATATGTTTTAAGTACAGAAATACCATCCTTAATATAACTTCCTAACTTTAAGGTATATTAAATACAGAAGAACCATCCTTGAAACTTAAAACTCCAAAAACGTTGTACAACACTTTCATTATTAGGTATTATATCTTCACCATAGCTCCCTTATGCGGTAGTCGAAGATCGAAGTTCAAATATCTATTTCCTTACTGTCTTGATGTACTTTTTCAGTACTATATTGCTAAGATTAGTTAAATTATTTGCTTTGTTACAAATATATTGTTTTATTGGAACAGCTAAATAAAATAAAGTTTATCTAGTGGGTTTATTAATGTGATACGCTATGCACTGTAACATAACATTCTTGTTGGCAAATTGGTTAGTACTACCGAGTATATAAGTTGAAGTTCATATTATAATAATATCTAGGGTCAAACTGCGCACTGAACTTATTACTAACTTCTCAAAGATCACATTGAATTGCGAAGTTGTATCTCTGACGGCTACTTGCATGTCTTTAATAATAATATGAATTTATTTGTTTACAGATCTCTGCTATACAGTTACTAAACGATACCAAGCTTGTAAACAGTTATGATATTAAATTGTGCTTTGCAAACCGGAGTGATATAACTTCGCGAAGTTTAAACTCTGTCGCAGTGGAAGCTTCGGTAGAAATTATGTTCTACATAAACTACTATATATAGCATACTACATTACTTGCATTGTATTTAAACTGCATTTAGATTTTTTTTTAGGCCATAGTCAACTTTTTGGCGAGTGGCAACTGTCGCATATTAGGCAAGTTTGAATAATTCAGTTCCACAATAGGATTAATAATCTTGATGGTGGATATACACAAACTGGAAAAAAAATACAAATGTATCTTAAGACTTATCAAGGCAAAAGTGAATAGGCTTCTTCCAGGTTTTCCTGTTCTGATACCAAGGTAGGCCTTAAAAGAGGATGTATTATGGTTACCAGGTAGGTAGCTGATAAACCACGTATATATGCAAACCTATAACTTATAAAAATACTTTTTACATGTGAAATTATAACTGGTTTATTTTTTTTAATGTGTTGTGTCTGTCTGTTTGTTCCGGATCCTAATCGATTTAACTGATTTCGATACGAATTTCACTCTTAGATAGCTTATGAGGAGTAACGACGGCTATTTTTATTTTGGAATAGATTTTAGAGTTCCCTACAAAAAATTAAACCTTATAAAATGCAATACACGCGAAGTTGAGGATACAATTAGTTTGTGTTGGTACTAAAACAGTAAAAGTCCAGGTACTTATAATTTTATCTGTGTCCATTATGAACCATAACGGAAATCTATCCCATATTGATTACGAATGCGTTGAATTGAATAATTACTGGTTCACAGCCAAAATGCAGAAGCAAATTACTGCGTTGTACGAGAAATCAGGCGTTATATAGGATTACCTTTGTACGTCTTTCTCTACATTCAAACATCAAGTTTATGTGATGTGAGGCTGAGAATTTGCGCAGACCGTATCATTAAATTTCAAAGTTACCAAACCATTAAAATTTTCTTTTTTACAGGTGATTACTCATTGGACATCAGAGACGTCACGTTAGACGATGACGCCAAGTATCAGTGCCAAGTCAGCTCCGGTGCAAAAGGTATGTCTTTGTTAAATTAGTAAACATATTGTTCATTCTATTCCGAATCCCACGTTAGTGTATGAATAAATTCGCCTTTCAATTATGGATCCAAACGGTTTACAAGGATTCTCTTGGTAACGTTATTGGTGGGTGTTTGTTCTGAATAAATAATTTTCAAATCTCAGTTCCACAGCGTAATATGGTTCTGGTTAAAGTTTCAAGCGACTTCAAATGAGAAAATATAGTTGGATTGACCAGACCGCTCATTTCAACCTTATTTCAACGTAGTTTTTTATTACTATGGTTTATCATCATCATTAAACCTCTTTCGTTCCACTACTGGACATAAGTCTTTCCCATGGTATGACCCAACATTCGATCCTCAACAGATCTCATCGAGCACTACCACCTGCCTTCTTAAGATTGTCGCTCCAACGGAACGGGGGACGTCCCACAGCATAATTATTATTTATTGCTTTAATTCCGTAATATTATACAGTCGCGTTTTGTGCTAGACGCTGTATTTATTTAAAAATATCAAAATGTAACAATAATAGCAACTCATCTAAAAAGCTTAGCTTCACTCACTACTATTACTAAATAGTTGAGTCGCTAATACGTCACAGGTTTTAAATATAGTCTTTCTATCATTTTCATTGTTCATGTTTTAAGTTTAAACCACCAATAATCGCTCTATTTGTGATATGACACGAGCAAATGTGGCATGTCAATTTAGACTTTATTACAGGAATTAATATTCATGACTTACATTACGTCATTCCAGGAATAAAGTCACATTGGCTATGAAAGATTTGAACTGTACAAACAATTTACAATTTCATGCCCACTGACAAAACAGAACTTAATTTAACAGCAAACAATTTTTCAGCTAAGCAAATCACTTTATCAGATAAAATAATCCGATCGTTCATAAATTTTGCTTTGAACCATTTAGACTCTCCCCTTACGCAAGTAACTATTGTTTTCATTCTTGAGCCGAGACTGGCGGAATTGTGTTTGCTTTTAATAAATTGAAAATCTCAATGCGCATTTATTTTTGCCCGAACCATATTCTTTTTTCTTTTCTTTTGTGTTGATTTTTTTTTGGCATCCCCATTACCAATGGAAGTATTCCTTAGTGCTACGTAATTCGTTTTTAATATCTACTTCATTCTACTTTTAACCTTGGTCTCATTTATTGGTGTATTCAGTGATATTAAATTTGTTTGTATCTTAAGCTAATTTATTTAAATTGTTCCCAATTTTATCGCTTCCTTTCGCGTTTTGATCAAGTTCAAAGCTTTGAGATAAGGTACCTAATTCGTTTGCGCATCCTTTTATTGAATATAAGGACGGTAACAGGATACAAGAATGGATTTCAAAAGGGCCCTTGTCCTTTTAATACAAAAATAAATTTATCAGTATTATTTTAAGGGTCCTCCTTAATTTTATAACAATCGTATCTATGTATGTGTGCAAATATATTTATTATGTATATGATAAATTGAATTGTATTAACTAATTGTTAGTCGCTGCTCATGAATTCATAGATAACGACTTTCTTAATGGGAGTGTTGACAATAATGTCTTGTATCTTGTTCACCACAATTGTATTGTCCATGATTAGCATAAGACGTTTATGAGAATATATAATAAGGCTTCTCAAGTGGAGGACTTCGATCCTTTCAGTATCAAGTGGATCTTCTATTCAAATGCTAACGAAAAGGCCCATGGAATTAATTTACGGAGGCCTTTTGTCGTCCTTACCTTTTGATAAATTCCCGTTGCTTGTCATCTTTGTATTTAGGCTTACTCGTTTGGAGGAACTAAGTAATTGATATTACAGAATAAGTTACAATTAAATGCAATATTGTTAAAACGGATAATTCCTAGTGTTCAGATATTAACCAAATGTTTATACCAATAATTTTATTAATTAATTTTCAAGTAATTAACAATGTTTTTTGCCGCCGTTCAAGATTTTATGGTTTTAGTGTTAGTTTAAATAAAAATCAAATTAACTCGAAAGTTTTTATAACATACTGAAATTCATGTCAGTGTCAACGTTTCGTTAATTACCAACCTAACTATTGGAAATTGACTACTTAAAATTTGTTACTTTCTTTTTTTTTATTTGCTTTAGTAGTAGAGTCGAAAAACTGTAATTTATGGTAACATTGCTTAAATTAAGTTCATGATTCAGCTCATTCAGCGAAAAAAATACGAGAGATGGTTTTCGTATTTCTTTTAATTGGACGTATTGCTATTTCTCCATCGTTAATATGTGGAGTAGATCGGTTCCAGAGATTTATATAGAAAATTCGATCAAAGCTTAATGATAACATCCGTGAGCGTAGTTCGAAAACTAATTGGATGATTCCGTTTTCGGCCAGCTTTTGTTCATATGCGAGCTCTTTTTAATCCGATAAACTAAATACGATTTTGGAAAAATACTGCCAGGCTTGAAGCTGTTTGCATTTTGTTGTTTTTTCAAATTTTATTAGAATTGCAGCAACTTGCATATCTGTTGTAGCAAATATCGCCCGCATGGAAGTCTATTGTTCTTTGTTTCTGAAGATACAGGTACATTTTTAATAACAGAATTCTTTGATCAAATTTTTCTCAATTAGCCTTCTTGTGATATTTTATTTCGGTCGCACTATGCGTTCTATAATCAACTAGTACATATAACCATTGTAGCTTATGATCTAACAAGGAACGTGGTAAATTTTGGGACAGTCATTTTATTTTATTCAATATATAATAAAATTATCCATCGTGCAATGATGTTTACTCGACAATTTTATTTCTATTGCATTTACAAATCCTTCGTATTAAGTTTCCTACGTCTATTTGCTTCTTTATCAAATGTAGAGTTTAAAACAAGATAATTTTCATAAAAGATATTTAAATAAAAAAATTAAAATCACCCTAATTTTGATAAAAGCTCGTAACGCGCAAAGAGGGAGTAGAAAAAATAAACCCAGGTTTTTCATTATTTAGACCCGAAACCGACCTGACATTAAAAAGCTTTTAAAAAAATATGTCCGTTACCTCAGACTTTAAAAATCAGAACATGGTTGTTACAGGGTTTTGAATTTTAATTAATTTTTATTTCAGTGAATTCAGCCTTTTAGCGGTAATTAGGGTAATTGTTTTTTAATAATTAATATTTATTTACAATTATGATTTCAGTATTTAATAATTATTGTGGGATGAAAGATTAATCCCTAGACAGAGAAAAGTGGTCTATTAAATGGATACCACTTATTCGTATTATGTCATCTAGTAACATTGTGTTAAGTAGGAAGATAAGATCACATAGTCTACACCAAAGATGGTACGGAGTTAATATTTATGTATGTTAATAACATAATCAATCTAATCTGATTTAACGTTAGAACCACCTAAATACGCTGGAATAATCCTGTGAGTGAAATAATAATTGATTCTACAGCAGAGCAACAAATAATTATTATGTAAATAAAACTATAAAAATAATATGTAAACGTAATTTCACGCGTATAATCCCCGATGAGGTAGGCAGAGGAGTGTAGTTAACACTCCCACGTTTCACCAGATACGATTAAGTAAGTCCCATGGAATAGGTGGTGAGCCTATTGCCACACACCGGGCACAGATCCAGACTCTGAGCCACTACTAGAAATTCTAAATTAGAGAAATTTAATAGCGCCTGAACCGACATTGGAACCCAGGACCTCCCGATTGACAGTCGCGCTTGCAACCCTTCGACTAACGAGGCAGTAATACGAGGCAACAATAATAATTATGTAATAAACAGTAATTTTATATGACTAGTACCATAGTGTGTAACAGTGCTTGCATCTATGTAAATATTGTGCACAAAGTGCTTGGTTTTCCGGACTTATACATAAAATAAGATAATAATTGATGCTCGTGAGATTCGTAAAACAAATGAACACAGAAGATACGTTTAAGCGACTATTGTCTTTTGGGTAACATACAAAAAAGATAAAGCGAGAGATGTGACAGTTAAGAATAGCTCAGTATATTCTTCTCTCAAGTCTCACCAAAGAATTTTCTTTCCACTAACACATTAGCCTGAAAAACTACGAGAGATAAAAGATTTACATAGACATAATGTAAACGGAACAGTGTTTTATCAGTACAGCGGACAACTGGCTTGCGGCGAAATTGTACAACTTTGCACTATTTAACTTGCAAACTTAGTTGGGAGTCTGTTTCAAGCGAACTATCTGAAGGTCTCTCATTGTCTTTGGCTTGGACCATTAAATCAGAGCCCCAGTTTGTACTGCGACCGCTGCTCTGCCAAACTTTTGGCTTATTACTTGCTAGGTTCTAAGGTTTGCTGGTTTAGGATCTTTGTTGTATTATAGGGTCATTTTCTTTAAAAGCCTTTGTAATAATTCCTTTCTGTGTTCAGCGTCTACCCACTTCGTGTTATAGAGAACGGTTCCTGTATGAGGAGTAGAAGTGTCGTACTATAAACAGTCTAGTTCGGGCCTAAAATTGAAACACCGTCTTCCTATGATGATTTTTGCTTATAAGTAACAAGAATTTTTATGATATGTATAAATACTCACGAAACATTGAATAGTAAAAAAGAACTGTGAATTTTTGATCATACAAGACGATAAAAGAATTATTTTCAAGTTTTTAGCTATGCGTATTAAGATTTTTGCTAATTTTAATTTTGAATTAGGATTTAACCACCATCACACCACCACATTTAACCACCAATAACGATCGAAGGGCAATGCATTCAATATCGTACGACTAGCAAGAACATAAATGTATGTTTATTCAATCAACAGTACAACGTGATCTCTTAGTTGCGAGTTAGTAGCAGATTGCAAACGATTTGCATAGCTGAGCAACGCCTCTTGCCATGAGCACTGAGGTGAATGTGTTCACTGGCGTTTTTGGAAAATGCATTAATACGTTCTAGTTGTTAACGTTTGATAAAAATCTCTAATTTTTTTTGAAAATATACCGAACTAAGCTGCGGGATTGTTTTGTATTTTTGGAATTAATCAATTTTTTTATTTACTAATTAATCTCAATAACTGCCCTCACCTACTATTTAATCTCATTTTAACAATAGTTAGGGTGAAGGTAAAAAAAAATTGAAGGTCTTTAGAGGAGGGCTTTGTTAAAGGACATATTTTAGATGGAAAATATGCAGATCAGCAATAAGACAGAAAAAAATAATTAAATAAGATTATTAAAATCTTTTATTGATATAAAGATATTTAAAATTATTCAATGTAACGTTGCGAGCAGAAACAAATACTTATATTATTCTACTTATTTATTAATAATAGGTAAAATAACTCAAGCTATTTCCTTTCCAAGAACATGACGTCATCTGATGTTACGCATCCATTCTATTCCAAGGAATTTTACATATAATCCTAAATAGGGCAAGTCCTACTTGAGATCGCTCTTAAATCCTAGCGTGTTTCAGCCCACAGCCACTTTTGAATTAAAATAGCATCATAAGTGGCTTATCAGCACAGGTTGGCGCAGTGATGGTCTACGCGAAACCGAAACCTCTTAAGATAAAGCAATTATAACAAAATATAAGCTTACATCATATTTTGTTTCCACGACGGAGATTGGGCTCTTTTATAGTCGTATTTCATCATAATTCATTCAGCATTATTTTTATTATCATTGAATATTTTTGTTCTCCACCAGTCCCATTCCCTCGACCACGATGCTGTTCACTAAGGCTGAAGAAAACCCACTTTGTAGATTCACTATGAGAATAACTAAGTGCATTGTATATAAAAAGTTAAATACTAATTATACAAAAGACAATGCTGCCGTGTAGCAGAAGTAACTCAAATGGATTTTGCGACTAAAATTACAGTCAGAGGTACATTTTATCTATATTTGGCAGTAGAATTTACGAACATTGGAACAAGTGATAAATTATTAACTTCGTTAAAAGTCCATTAAAACTCGCCGCTAAATCTAAAAGGGAAACCGAACAACTAGTTCCCAATTCTAAACACAATAATCTAGTTCCGCCGCATAAGTGCGAAAGCTCGCAATATGGTGCCATTTCTAACAAAAATATAACTTGCGAATGAAATATCCGAACGAATATTGTTTTTGTTGATATAAAATATTATGTTGTTCAAATGTGGTTAAGAGAGTGCCAAATTCAAGAAGATTTGAGTTTCTACATTTTATATGAAGAGCTAGTAAGTGGTAGAAAGTTTTGTTTTGAGATGATCTTTCTAGTTAACTCTGTAGCTTGAGAAACATCCCAGCTCAAAAATGTGCTTCCAATTAACAGTAATAATTAACAGTATCTAATCATTTGCAGTAACACGTCTAAGACTAATTTCAAGTGGAATCTGTACCGCAATGACGATTCGCACCGCGTGAACTGCTTGCCCATTTTCGTTATACATTTATAGCAATGCGTCTTGTTGTATTTGCTGCCGTTTCATAATAACATTTACATAATAAGGATGTACGTCACATGTTACCCAGACATTTGGATACATAATGACTCAGAGAACTGTGTTGAGTTCTCTCAATTCTCGTTGATTGCAACGATCAATTTACACTATATATGACATGACTTTAGACACTACCTAGGTACATATATTATATGACAACATGTTTATGTGGAAACTTGTATCATTTGAACATAATTTCCGGTCGGTTTTTATCTCGTATATTCGTACTTATTTGCCATCATCTGAATATTCACTTTCTTGTTATTCATATCTTATTTGACCATGATATTCATCTAAACTTAGATCACCTGATCTGGTTGATAGTTGGAAAATAGTGTCATTTTATAGACATTATTTCTGTATATATAGTAGACAGGGGCAACTTTCATGACTATATATTAAAACTGCGTATAAATATAATTGAACACTTTCAGAAATTTAATTTAATTTTTTGTTGATTTCGCTGTTTCATTTTCCATGCTACCCAATATTCTGATTCCGATTACTTCACAAATGTACGTAGTCGTACCTATGACGTAACGCTCAATTTTATTTCATCGTAATCAGCCGACTCCATCAGAAGATAAGCGATTTTAAACATTCAAAGCACGTGTAGAATGCTTAAAGACTTGCAGACTCGTGAATCAAAATTACGATCGCGGGCTGAGGTAATGATGGTTTTCGTCTTATGTTTACGATATTTGTTCCGTTCAAATCGGATGTGATGCTATTTCCCAATAGAGTATATGCTGCGGAAAATCCCGTAAAGAATAGATGAAATCTAACTTTGCAGGTTCTACTTCTAACAGTGTTAAAATACTTTGTGCTGAAGCTGTGTATACTATATTATATATGTACTTTGCTCGCTCTGCAAATAAATTAAAACTCTTTGTACAGGTGAACCTGCAATTAGGTCACGCTACGCCCGCCTCACAGTTCTAGTTCCGCCCGAGCAACCTAAAATACTAGAGGGAAATTTCTACTCTACGACAGAAGACAAAATGATCAAATTGGAGTGTGTCTCAGTTGGAGGGAAACCGCCAGCCGAGGTAAGTGCTGTGATCGTCAAAATATATCTTAGGCTATCCGCACACGAGCTGCTCACATCCAAAATAGTTTCATTTAAAACCTTCGTCTGTTTGAACGCTACGTGTCGCCGAGTTTTAGATTGTTTTAGTAGAGGCTTCTTTATTCTCTGGTCTTTTAGGATACTTTTCTTTTAAGATAGCAACTAATTGTCATTAAGCCCATTTAATAGTAAATGATTACTCATGCGATTACCCTCAAGTTCATTGTAAGAAAATTCAATTGCAAGTTGATTTCATGTGATGATTTAACAACAAAAAATACTGATTACTTCGTGTTTGTCTAGTACGCGCAATTTATATGTAGAAGTCAAATAATACAGCTTTGAATCATCAGTCAAAATCTACACAAAAAAATTAGTACAATCATCAGTGAGCAAACCGACGATTAATCTTTTTGGATTTTGTGTAAGTACGAGATGTGAAGGGCTCACGACATACTCGTAGCATATAACACACAGACTTAAATTTTAGTATAATTAGAGAACACACGATTGATAATAATAACACTATTGCCAAATTTTTAACTAAACAATTTCTGTCAACCTTCTATCAATACACAGTAACAGAATTTACACAAACTGAACGGGGTTGCTTACATCAACTACTGAACATCTGTCATCTGCCTAATAGAAATTTCAGTTTATGCTTAAATGTAGAAACGTCATTTTGGCATGGAACTAGAGGTGGTCCAATGGAACACAGGGATTGAAAATATAGACCGTTCAGAGATTTTGATGAGATTTTTGCTAGAGTGCACGGCGTAACTGCTACGTTTAGTAGGTTAGCGGGCACCGATTTATCAGCTTTTTCGAACTCCATCGACAAAATTAAAATATCTTCCGAGGAAAAAGTACCGTTTTAATGCATAAACTTTAATTCGGTCATTGAAGTCACAATACGTTCCTTCTAGTGCGTGTTTAACATAGATATTATGATATTTCGGGTATTATTATGTCGGAATTATACTTGGAATGTCTCAAATCTGTCCATTAGCAATATGTTGCTTTAGGATAAGACAAATAAAACTTTCATTGCTGGTAAGTACGCTTATCAGCAATAGGTTGTATTAATGCATATTTATTGTGGTTACAAGTAAAATGTTTTTACATCATGTGTCATCTGTCATCAAACGCTGAGGCTCAACAAAACCTTGGTCTTATAATATTCTCATAAATTGGAAGTTTTGTGGTACTAAATGTCTGTTACCAACACCTTTCAATTCGAGACACGGCAATAAGAATTGTAATAACGATTGCAGTGTTGATAATTCCACAACCGAACCATGGTTAAAATATTCAGTCAGCTGTAATCAGAGCATTTCGTGATTATCAAACTCGTGACGACAGAGGAACTGGAATAAGAAGGATGTTGTACAACCATTTAATTCCTATACGTACATAATATACGTAACAAGAGAATATGGGATCGCGTCAAATATTTATACAAGACACTTAATATTCAATATCCGATACAATATTATCGACACTCAGTAAATAATATTGTGTTATTCAGACATAGAAACACTCGAGTGGGTATCACGAGTGGAAGTCGAAGATTGCTTTGGAACAATGGAGATTAGAGTCTACTTGAGCACAATAGTGGATTTGCGACTCGGGAGATAGAGGCTTTGACAGCTTTTATCGTCGCTAGAATTGTCGTGTTCAGCTACTCTAGGTATTAAATGATACTTTATTAAATTATATACCAATATTAATATTATAAATGCGAATATAAGTCTTCCTTTATATCTCTTACCTTTTCATTACTGAACCTCTTAACAGATTGTGAATAAATTTTATATAGACAGCTAAACGCAGGCAGACGAATTAGAGACTGAAGATAAATTTATAATAGGAAATAGCAAACAAGCAAATGTTAGTTACAATCTCGAAGAGGACTGCAATAGTCCATTAACAGCAGTTATTGGAATTAGTATCAATTGTTAACTGATATTAACAGTCGCGATTGTTGATATTAATTGTTAATCGTATTAATTATCCGAAAGTCCTTGACTTTTGCATAACGTGCTTTATGTGTGTAGGGCATGTGAAGTTTGCCGATGGATACAGGTGGCCTTTACTTCATTCAAGAACAAGGCGAGAAGATAATGTTTATGACTTGTTATATTTACTTCATACTATAGACATCAAGTTACATCATGTTCTTAAACAAATCCAACCTTAAAATCAATGAAAAGATGTTCGACGTTTTTCGAAAGAAAATGTAATAGTAATTGTCGAAATAACAGAAAAGAAAAGAGAATTAACATTCCTTTCTAAGAAATTTCGAGTCACGGTTAGGGTCGTAATGATGAGGAAACAACGAGAAGCAATTAATAAATCTCAGCAGAACTTTAGGCAGGAAAGAAGTTAAGACCAATTTTGTACTTAAACTTTTGCTAATTTAGGCGGCAAAAATGTTCACAAGCATTTCCTAAGCGCATTGCTTAAATTCAACAGTCCTTAATTATAACTAAACAAACGGTCATGCCAGGGAAAACTTGATAATACCTACTTTGTGATTCTGTTGCTATTATATTTGCCTCCTTAGTTTTAATGAATGTAACGATCCGCTGTTTTACTTATTTTGGTACTTATAACATATTCAGAAATTCGTTTTTGTCGTTCCTCTTATACACCTAAATGCGCATAAATTGATGTGTATTTGAATTAGTATATAAGCAAACATCTGTCTAGATTTTTTTGCTTAACAGTCAATGTTAGTGATTTTAAAATTGACAACTGTTGATTTTTTGGTTACTGCATTTTGTCTATGCGCATTTTCATAATATAATTGCGATTTTTAATATTCACGATTGTGCGAAGATTTATATTATTAACATCTACTTTGAACTGAATATGGTTTGTGTAATCTGTTAAAACATGGAATTAATTATAAAACACAATAACGTCTATTTCATCTTGTGTTAATTGATAGATTTATTTGATCTGAAAGGCAAGGATCTGTTTCACCAACGACCAAAATATAAGATTTCAATCAAATACGCCATCTCTAATTCTAATTAAAAGATCCATCACGAGATATTTTCTGTTTGGTCGTATCTCATTTAGCCAGATCGTCTAACCGTATTATGTTACTGGTTCTACTGTCTACGATTAGTTGACAACGAGCTAAACATAAATGTAACTTGTGATAAATATAATGATAAGCGACACGCCCGTCCTGATACAGAAGAGGCTGTGGAAATATGTCTGCCAGATAAATAAAAAATTACGTCAACGTGAAATATTGAACATTAAACATTTTGCTTTTGGCGAAATTATTCACAGTTACATGTTTCTTATGATTATGGAAAGCCATATTACATATCATATTCATTTTGTATTTTTCTAACTAATTATGATGGCAAAAGTCGCTGGCAAACAAAAGGGGGGCCGGACAAAGAAATCCTAGTTACGAAACATTAGAGAGTTTAGAGGTATAGCGAAAGCCGCCGAAATTTTTCATCTTGCGCAAGACCGAGGAAGTTTTGCAAAATTGACAGCCGACCTCCTCTAGTCGGAGACGTACTTTAAGAAGAAAAATAATTTATTTTGCCATTACTAATAAACATGAATGTTGACAATCATCTAAGCGTCCATCTCTCATGCAAAATATTTTAGTTATGATCTACCTGCCTACTTATATTAAATGTTACTTTATGTCCAAAACTGTTTCACCGCTTACGGTACGACAAATCGGTTTAAAATCCCAAACGTATTTCTAAGAATATCTCAGAATACGTATCTACGTTAAGTCCTTTGAGATTTTAACTCGAGTCTGAAACCCCCAATTTATTTAAACTGGTGTCAACGTCCAATTTATTTGTACCGGTGATAAGCCTTGGAATGTTTCGTTTAATCTATTCAAATGGAGTAAATGGGTATGTTCCCCATGGGTCCAGATACAATTAGGGGTTAAATTGAAAATGATGTCAGTGCGAAGCTCGAGGGCCCCAGTGGGAGTAACGCTTTTAACAGAAATATTGTGGCATATCAACAATGTTCAAGTCTTAAAATTTTACGAATACCTCGCTTAGGATTTGCATACATTTTCCAGTCTGCTTTCACGTACTGTGAAACTAGGTGTGTATGTATGAAATTTTATGTTGTCAGCGTACTGGAATTATTTATCGTTCTTAAGTCGGATCTGCATTTATTATAGCAACTTTGTCTAGAAAATTACAGAGAGTATTTGTATTAAAATATCTTTGATCTTAAGTTTAGTGTTTAATAAATTATATTGTACATTTAAGTTAATATATTCACTATTCTGGAGGACCAGCGTCAGTTCTATTTTTGCTGCATTGCTGTATTGCGGTAATCCTGAGTTGGCTAAATTAGTTCTTCATGAAATTCAAGATACATAATTTTAGTGCTACGGCCATTGCTGCTACTCATGGAAAATATTCAATTCCCGTTAAAAACATTTTTTGCTTTTAAGATACATAGTTATTCAAGGTGTTTGTGATATCTGCATAACAATTGCTTTGACTCAGTCTATCTACTTTCAGTTCTTCGCCCTAATCCCATATAAATCTACATAAGCTTTTACCACTTTCAAGTGTTGGTGTAAGCAAATATTTTGGGATCACTATTGTCTTTTTCTCCAAATGTCTTTTGACGTGACACATCGGACGATGTTCATAATTATTAAGCTAAATCTTTCATTGTTATTTGTGTGCCAATCCGCACTTGGCTAGCGTGGCAGACCACGGCCTTAACCCTCTCAATATGAGAATAGACCCATGTTCCAACAGTGAAATGTTAAGTGGGTCGATTATTAATTTTCTTTTATTTCATTGTTATTTGATTGCTTATCATACTTTGCAACTGCATAGTCATAATTCTACTAAAACACGTGGCAAAATGTATAACAGATTTACCAAAGAATTTTATTCAGCATTGGTTCACGGATTGTTGCTAGTTTAACATCAGTGCATTGAAACCTTTTTTTCAAATGTCTAATAATATTAATGTTATCCTTTCGAAACAAATTTTTATGACAATGACAAATCGTGCATTTTAATACCTTTGATGGCCAGTTAAGAGTCCATACATAAATAAATGAATATAACAATAATCGTAACATCGTAACATCACACCTGTAATCCCCGACGGGGTAGGCAGAGGAGTGTACACTCCCACGTTTCACCAGTTACGTTTAAATCCCATGGAATAGGTGGTGGGCCTATTTTCATACACCTGGCACGATTCCAGACTCCGAGTCACTACTATAAATTTTAAATTAGAAAAGTCCAATAGCACCCGACCCGGGATTTGAACTCAGGACCTCTCGATCGACAGTCACGCTTGCAACCACTCGACCAACGAGGCAGTCGTTTCACAACATTGTCATTTAATTGCATGTAATATTATGACAATTAAACATACATTCTTTTATATATCAATCCTATGTTAATGGAATCCATATGCATTGTACGAATATTCCTAAAGTCGTCAACAAAACTATAAATTGACCATCAACCTAAAGCTATACCTTTCATGCTCTCCCCCATTAAGCCTTACGTAATTTATGAGACAATTCTGGTTCTTAACTTTTGAAGTTTGGACAGAGGATCAGAAATAATGTTACTAAACTCCTAGTAGTTAGAATACCACTGGAATCAAGACCAATACTCTCTGTTATGCCCCTAAGCCGCAGACCGTATACTGTTGTTATCCAGCTTGAAATATTGACTACCAGATCAACATTACAAGTCTTCAGCATTACCTGACGTCATTTGCAGATAGTATAACGGTAAGAAAAAATTGATGTTCTTTTTTAAATCCATACAAAATGACATAAATACAGCGTCAATGAATAATTGATGTATTGTTTCGAAAAATCATTCGAAATGGACGTGAGAATTGTCTTCGTTGCCTGGTTCATTTTTATGTGTCAAGTATTTCTCGCGGACATTTTTAACTTTTGTTTATTCCAATCACGACTGCTCGAGTAAAGAATAAGTGCTGCCTACCTGGTTTCTTGCTAACGTACTTTTTATATTTTTTACATGGGTTAGGTACAGGTGTCATAACAGTATAGGTATATTCTTTATCGTCACGAACTGAATCCTGGGACTTGCCCCACAAAATCAGCCAGTATTTTTATCAAGATACATATCCACAAAATTCTTGTTACAACTTGCGCGAATTAACCACCGTTTTGTTACCGTATACCCAAGTTTAGTTTTTTGAAATAGTTTACAACTGAAGTGAACACTGATTTGGAAATTCCCTTATTGTGCCCTGAGTCGAACACAGAATCGAAATACGTGTCTAGCAATATCTCAAACATTGGTGTTTGTTTGTTCTTAGTAATTCGCGTACTGTGCTGCCAGACTATTGTAGTTTCAAAGAAACTATTGCTAATATCGAGAGCCTTTATTTCAGTGCCTAGTACAGAAAAGAAAATTATGAAAGTGTTAACCTTGGTAATGTTAGACTGCCTATCGCGATAGCCAGCCCCAGCCATGACCGCCACTCGCTACCCACTTTAATAATAGTCCTCTGTGAAATTAAATTTCATCTAATGTATAAGTAACGGGTATTAAATAATAATAATTATCCCAAGCCTATATTTGTAGAAGACCAGAGAGGTCGCCGATGTATTGCGAGATTTGACATGGTTTTGAAATGGTTCTCTTTTTGCAATTTTCTCTAAGAACTCTGTATCATAGAAGACCAGAACCGGAAACACCTCAGAAGAAAGCTCATACTACTTCTTCAAATTATCCTTGTAGCTACGTAACGTAACTACGTATATACGTTACTTTTTTAATCAGAAATAGGCTTCCATTTGGTTGCAATCTCGCCTTATGGAAAGCGAAATGCAGCCTAGGATGTAGTAAGCTCGTTTAGAAAGCGCCTACAAAATACTGTCTTGAATAATTTACATTATGATACGTAAAAGAAGTACACAATGTAAATTCGAAATATTTACCAAATTAGTAAAATCTCGTGATTATTCAGTCTAAAATCAGCAGTAGTATTAAATAAATGACGGTAAAAAATTTGTCTCAACATTTCACAATATAGAAGCAGTATCATTATCATAATCATCAGCATCAACCCGTTACCGTCCACTGCTGGACATAGGCTTCTCCAACAGAACGCCACCGAGCTTGATCTTCAGGAAGAGAAGCAGAAAAGCTGTATAACATTAATTAACTAATACAATAAACAAGACGTTAGTACAACAACAAATTATTTGCAGATAACATGGGTGGATAGCAACGCGGGCGTTTTGACGCAAGGCGTGACGTACACCGTGGAGCCTTTGTCCGACGGGCAGAGATTTACGGCCAGGTAAGCACTGAGTATGCAATAATTATATGTCATTACGCCCCTGAGAGGGTTGGTATCAATGTTCTATGTTGGTATCAATCATTAAGGTTTTGAGAAAATCTATATCAGTAAATTATATAGTTCTATATAGGATATTAAATTGTTGTTAGTTTTTATATACCTATTATTAATGTCATTAATTTTTGATGTAATTACTAAGGTATCTTAATGTTAGGTGTGTATATATTTAATAACAGAGTGACGAAATATTATTTCTTTATTTATTTTAGTAAATATCAAAATATGTGTATTGGTTGAAATACGAGTCGTTTAGGTTTAATCAAGTAGTAAAATTTATAGCGATTAAAGAATTGTGGACAATAAGTACCCGTTTCCGAATTCTATTCCCGGTCGGTTCCATGAGGATCATAGTATTTTATTCTTTTACTAGGTCTGAGTGTTTGTGTAGGTGTCTATGTATGTTCATGAGCCTATCTACACATATAGATATGTACATATGAGCATAATTATGTATCCGTAGCATCAACAAGCGGAAACTTAGTACGAGGCGGTAAATTTAAAATGTTAAAATTTTAAATTTTAAATATTTGTTTATCTCGTTAACCTTTTTAAATTTCAGTAGTAATGAAAGTTTTCATAAAGTGCTTTTAAAATATTGATCTGTACTTTTAGAATCACTCGATTAGTTGTTATCTACAATCCACAAGCGTCCAAATAGATTTTCGCTTTAGACAAAAATCTAGCATCAATCACAGAAGAACACCAATTGGGAATCCATTAATTCCTTGCATGTTGGTTACAGTCTGAAATAACTCATACTGTCGCAACCGAAACTTCTATAGAATATTCCAGTATCTTCTCATATAAATTGCTCAACCACTTGTTTAACTAAATTTCAAACGTATGTAAATGCACGCTAGTGCAAGCGTAACAGCCACTGACACTGTTGATATAATAAGTAACTTCACAAAATTAATCAGTTGAACTGGCCCGCTCGCTATAATTAGACTCGTAGTTACAACTGTTTACATTGTGTTACCTAATTGTATTTGTTGATGGGTTAATTACACCCGAACTTGGCTGTGCCACTGCCGCACCTGGTAATTGCTTACATGTTCCACGTTGACTGAGAGGTACTATTAACTTGATTGTATTTAATATCAAACATTATCTCAATACGGACAGCCAAAAGCATAGAAGTACCACCTATTATCTATTTATTTAATATATAGTTAATGTCTACGTTGACACTGCAAATGTAAAAAAATACTTCATCTGTCTGTTACATAATCAAGATAAAACCTCCCTAAGTTAAATTCTGTAAGAAACCCGGCTTACTCATATTTATTGCTTCTACCACCCAACTCTGTCTGATAGATGGAACTTTACGAAGGGAATTAATCAAGTTATTGGCTTAAAATCTCTTAATTTATTATATAATATCAAAATGCATAAAAAACCTCAACATTTATGTTAATTAACTCGCCCGATTTTCTGATCCGGTTACATGTTAATGTAACCGGGTCAATATATCCGGTAACTGACCCCATCTCGATTGAAGTGTTGTTTGACAAGAGCCCTGATGGATTGGAGTTTAGTTTCTGTCATAAAATTGCCCGTTATATTATAATATTTTGCTGATAGAAAATGATAACAGTACAGGCAACTACGATGCAAACATGTGATTACTGATATATTAAGGAATTTATGTAGCGGGACATCTGTTGCACTTCAATTAAGATGTTAATCGTAAGGGAACTGATATTCAGCTGTGCTTCCTTTATCTTCAACGCGCGTTTGTCATTTATTAATAGAAAAACTATTTTACGTGTTGAAAATATATCAAACAAATGCGCTCGGCTCGATTTTAAATTCCTGCAGTTCATAATAAACTGTATTTGGTCTCAAACAACGTTATATCACCATCTTGGCTCATAGACTTCTCTTAACACACTCCTCATGCGGAGACATAACAACTTAACTAAGTGAGTTCCGCCTCACAGGACACTGAAGTGCTATCTTGTATCTACTCTTAGACCTTAGCCAAAGAAACCCTGTAACATACGCAACAATGCAAGAATTGCTTTGCAAGCGAACCTTAGAATAACTGATCTAGCAACAATTAATTTATATATATAAATATGTATATGTAGAATGTTAAGTATCTGTTATGTGAATACTAATGAAAAAAGCGTTCATCATAATGAAAACATTACAATATTATTAATTGTGCAATCAACGAGGCAGAAAATGAAAAAAAAGATAAGGGATTAATAAGATAATTAAAAGTGAATGATATTACATGATCAAATTTACAATGTAATAATGTAGACGACACTAGACACGTGACCACGACAGTTAAGGCTCAATGACAATATTTCAATAACTTTAGGGTTTCAGTTGTCTTTCTTGTTCATTTCACAATCCGAGCCGCCATTTCAAAATGTTTCTAGACAAATAAACATCATTAAATGTAGATGAACGCCAAGGACGCCTTGATTGTCATTAACAATTCAGTCGTTAGGCCCGGTATTGACCAAAGCGAAAGCGCAAAGCGGGGAGGAGATGGCTCGTAAATAACTAATAGAATATCATTATTGCCATATCTCTTCGCTCAACTTAAATGGATACATTTCCTCCTGAAAAGAGAATTATTATATCATAGGATCTCTTAAGGTTAGCCAGAGAGCACTGACTGTTAAATATTTATATTTCTCTCTCAAATTTAAAACTGTCTGCCTGTAACTGTACTAACTGTACTGTGTACTAAGACAATGCAATATATTTCCTAATACTTCATATGTCACTACCCTTTCTCCATCAATAAAACGTTCACTATAGATATCTTAGCCCTATCTGGTTTAAATATGTCTAACTAATTTTCTTTTCCAACAGGTCTATAATAAAAATGCCACCGAAACAAGAGCACCACAATCAAACATTTACATGTCAAGCTCAGAACACAGCGGACAGGGCGTACCGAGCGGCGAGCGTGTTGATTGAGGTAGGTGTGATAATTTATTAGTAATACAAAAGAAATTTCATTAGGATCATATATGTGCCGGCTTAACTCACGTGGTTTTCGGTATAGCCGGACTACTTTCGAGCTGTGCGAGATCCTTCTTCCGCCGATTGTAGCGAATTTCGTTGTAATCTGCGAGCTTTCCTTGTTAATATATGTGAGTTCATCTGGTAAACATATGATCGTGTGTGTAAACACTTACGAGACCTTTAGTAGTAAAATATAATTATGTTCACATTAACCCCTCTGTTCCATTGCTAAAAATAAGCATTTTGCAAGGTGCTCCACGTGTACCATAGATCACGGTTTTTCGTCGATCTCAACCAACAGCTGTCACATTGCGCTTTAGAGACCAATAGGTTGAGCGGGCGGAGAATGGTTCAGAGTAGTTCAAAATACAAATTCTCGGTTATCATCCGGAAACTTATTTGTCCCAGCCGCTATCGTTTCTGCAATATATGTAGGCTAGTATGTAGTCTTTTTTGTTTGTTAATAATAGTGACAATAACAATACTACTGTTATTATGTTTAAAAATCTATTATATAAACGAGTTACATTTATATGAAAAAAAGTTGATATTCCTAAAACGTAAAATGGTAATAAGTTTCCCCTGTCAATGTTTAGCTGAAGTTCCTAAAACCTCTCATACTTGGGAAACAGTCCATAGTTACCTAACGATAACAGCGAGGACTCTACAGTTAATGTGACCTCGTAACCATGGCAACGCTGTAATAGTTTGCTAGAACAGACTGGGAAGCGCTTCACTTCACAGATAGTTTACGATCTGCTTCCGTGTCAAGACTCTCAATATTTCAACGAATTACGTATGGCTATATTGTTATCGTATACATCGTTTTCTGGTTATTGGCAGTTGTGAAATACAATAATTTTCTAGTAATTACATACTCATTGCAAATCAAATATCAGCGGCTTCAAATACAAAAGATGTAATTAATCCAATTATCGATAGAAAAGTTAATTCTGACTTTACCTTAGAAATAAATTTACAACTGCGTTTGTATCCAATAATGTTTCACGGCGCCCTTAAGGAAAATTTTACTGCTAATTAAAACATCGTAATAATTTGTAAATAATCTTAAAGGAATTACTGTTTCTTTAGCTATCGTACTTAACTCTTTCATTATTCTTGAACTCACAGCCCGAAACGTTTGTAATTTATTCCAAGCAATTATAAACTCATTGTCTGTTATGTACAGTTTAATTAAAACCTAACTTTCACTTGATTCATTGCTAAGTATAACTTTACAATTAATGATTTCTTAAGATTCCTATAATTTATGGTCTGGCTTGTGTTTCCAACTAATCAGAACGGTTTTATAACAGAGCTCGCATTGTTGATTCATGATCCATTTACAACAAAACTGTGATTAGTTGAAATTATTAATTGCAACCTACGGCATGTATAATACACATTTTGTTGTTCTTATTTTAGTTTTTAAACGACTCACCTATTATTTTTGTAAATGGATTGTCTTCACGCTAATTGGTAGAGTCAGTATCAAAATCATATTGCAACATGGTAATATAGTGAAACTAATATTAAACAAGTGTCATGTATCGTAGAACGAAGAGAAAAGACAGTTAGTTATAAATAATACTGCACAAAAGAAAAATCTACTATTAACGGAACCTCCAGTTCATAGTATGTATGTATAAATAGCAATGAGAGATTATGCTCAATCATATCGATTTAGCAAGAACAGTTTACACCTCATTATTGTCTAAAACACTGAATCTTACTACTTCCCCAAACGCCACTCGCTCGTGCGTTACTAAGCTTCTATTTAATGTTCGTTAATTCTATCTTTATTTTCATACCGAATCTAACATGCGCTACCATATGGCAGCATTTCGTATTAACGATGATTATGCTTTCCTTCAGAATCGCGGCGTCAGTCAAAGAAGTGAGAGTATTATTCGGGGTATTTTGCGAGACATCTCCCTCGTCAGAAATAATGAGGTGGTTTCATCCCCATTTCACATAGCTATACAATAAATTCAGGCAGAATATTTCGTAACGACATTTGCTCCGCGATAAACATTTTGACGTTACTATTATTATTTTTATACGTTTTTCGCAGGAAATTAAATTGCATGTGTTATTATTACTTAATTCGTGAACTAAAATATTGAAAGTACATACTAGGAATATTAGGGCTTTAGATATAAATGAATACCATCAATATTCTGATACTTAAAGATTTCAGAAAGCTTGATGTATGGTACCGACATAGAAATAGTGCGAAAGCATAAATGGTGTCCTTGTTAAGTCGCCAGCGCTGCGCGTGGTTATGTAGTCAATAATAAATAGTTGCTCTTGTTAAGATAGATCAAACACATTAGTGCTAAAATACTATTAAGTCTATGTAATATGACCTCTTATCACTTCAATAAACGTTATTTACTACGACTTATTAACACATAGAAATCTAATACCTTACGTTATTTATTGTGCACGACTAAGTCGTGGCTACAATCCAAGTTTAAAGTAATTGATGATGAAGGATGATGAATGATTGAAGGACCGCCAGGTCAGTGGAGAGACGAGATGTTCTGACAGAACAAGTAAAAATCGACAATATCAGAATAAATAGAATGCCCCCTTGAGGCACGCCTAAAGTGACGTCACATATTACAAATTTTAATTCGTTTCGTAATATTCACCTGGTAAACCGTTTCAAAGATAAATATAAGAAGAAGGTATAAGAGCACCATAAAATTAATCCGATCTACATGTATCGGGTTAAAAAAAGATAAATACGTATATGAATTGATGTCTTTCCCGAATCCTCCATTCAGATCAAGCCTGCATTGCAGTCACGTGTACCCCTACTTCATGACAAAGTCCGCGTTGAGCTCGAAACAACGGACTCTCGCATCGTGCAAAGTGATCCCGTGGATAAATGATACGTACGAGTACACTCCGCTCCCATGGCTGTGTTCGTTTATCATAAATGTAGCTTTAAATACGTTGCAGGATATAATAGAGTTCACGATTAGAGTACTAAAATGAAAGATAGAAAGAATTTAATAAATGGAGGCACGTGGAGAAACATTAAAATATTTTATTACACATTAATTAATACATTAATATGTTTCATATTTTTACACTCATATTACTTATTATATTCTCTTGCGTTCCTTTGTATGTTATCAAGCAAACTTAGTCGCGTCTATATTATGGAACTTGTGTTATTTTCTTTATGTTCGGAGTGCGCCAATCTCTTTATCCTTGCTTATATTTTATTCCGAGTGTACTATCTATGTCGGAAGTCGAGATGGGGAAACAAATCCTATGAAGGAGTAGCATGGAACCGATTTTAAATAAGGAGTCATTTTTGTAGACGATGCATCAGTAGTAAACATCGATTTTTATGTCCAACCCTCTAACAATACGCGACTATCGTATTGTCAATGTCGTATTGTGAATATTGTGATTGTGATCGTTCCGTTTGTTGCGTTTGTTAGTACTTTCTTTTGTTTTTGTTTTTCAGTATTCAGTTACACTCTTTGTATTGTTTCAAAGGGTGATACTTTGTTTCGTAATAACTGTCATTCCGTTTACTAGGGGAAGCCTTTCATTTAGAGCGCTTTGATGTACATCTGTATCATACATCAGTTATGTTTGTAATTTGTCTAATGGTGTTGTACTCGTATATACACTGTTAGCACACAGGTAAACTTTTATCTAGCTATCGAAAGTAGTGACTAAAAGATTGGAGAGCGCAATTTTGATACTTGTTTCCAAAATTCTTTTTTATATTCCTGTAAAAATATTTGATACCGTTGGTACCAGTATTACTGTGTGGAAGTGTCAATATATGTACTTCCAGACTCAATGCAGAACTGTTTATGTATTACAAAGCTCGTATTCTATATCCAATCCTTCAGTCACGACTTATCACGATCGGAAGGCAATTTTCTATTTTACTTAAGCACAAAAAAATTCTTGTGAAATTCCCTTTTCCGTATGCGTAGCCCTTAGAGAAAGTCATTTATTATTTCTCCTCCTTACATTTAAATACGTGTTCGCCTACATCCCGGCTATCCACATGTCCAACCATAGACGGTTACAAGATAAGCGAAGATGCACACTGAGTGTTAAATTTCGTGAGAATTAAATTTCATATAAAATGTATTTTAATCGCCCATATTACTATCACGTGCCATATTTATTCACGTGAAAACGTTCTATGTATATAATAAAATATTTCACTGCAATTTCATAGAATTTATCAAAATTCGAAAAAAGCAAAAAGTCTATAAAGAAGACCGATACGAAAATAACACACCGCATTTTTGGAATATTTTATGTCCGTTTAAAATGGCCGAATAATTTTCGCACATCGCTACCAGTTATGAAAATCGCTTCCAGTTACAAGCTCACAGTTACGCCGACACCCGCGTCTATTTAAAATTACCTCCGTGTTCGTCTCGTTGGAGCCTAATTGGTAAAGTATGCACACCCAACACGTATTCCCAACATGCTGCTATTGTTTTGGGCTGTTTACATATTCGCATCTCGTGCTGCCCTCTGTAGGTCCTTTTTTTGAAGGTGTGAGAGCTAAGAAATTTTGCGAGAAAGGTGTGAGTTAGGTAAGGGTTTCGGATACATTATTTATACGTAGTTAGGGTGTTTTTGCACTCCGCTATCCGATGTCGGTTATGAATATCTGATATGTTTCTGTCATAAGGGATCATGTACAATGACGGGTCTCGTGACTTATCTATCAAGTGTCTGCCGTGTTTTACCTATATGTGTTAAATACAAAAAATTGAACGAATTATCGTAATAATTAAAATGAATATAAAAATTGCATATAATAACGATTAATCATTTTTTTATAGGTATGTTATTCCTATATTACGAAATAACACGTTATTTGATGCTTAGATTTTTAATAGTGTAAAACATAGCACTGTATGATGATGTACAGTTAGCTTAAAGCGCGTAAAACTTTCAATGCAAATACCACTATAGTAACTGTTTAAACTAAGCAATGCTTGCAATTTCTTTGAGCTACGAGTTTTTTAAACGTACAAGTAGTTTTCAGTCGTAGCAAAACTTTTACATATTACTATTCATTGATATCACTTCCATTGCTGTTAGTTACTAATATCATTGTACAGTAGAGATCATTGGATAAACACGGGCATAAAAATTGAGAGAATGACTTATATTATTACTGTATTACAAAGAACTAACTTCTTATGGAATTCTTGACTTATACTCTAAATGATTCTCATACATTTTTTATGAGTATCACATAAATGCAATTAAGCAAAACATTACCTTGTGTTATTGATATAGCTTATGTCATAATTAAAATGATATATACTTTTTAAGTATTACTGGTAACCGCCTATCGTAGTCCTATCCGATATGGGATCGGACGGTGCATATATACCTTAACAGAAAACTTCCTTGATTGTAGAAAGCCTTCGCTTCCTGAATACATTAAATTTCGAGTTTCATAATTTCCTGTCGATTGTAATATTTTATTTTTTCTTATGCAAAAATTTGTTTATTGTAATCTTCTTAATGCCTTGCCTTTAAAATGAAATGATGTATGAAATATTTTTCTAATTGAAAGTTTTAAACAACAGTAGCTAATTTCATTTATATCCGTAGCGGTGAAACTAATACTTCTCACTAAACACTGAACTCTAAACACACTCTTAAAGCACTAATTGTCGTTAGAAACTTTAATTCCTCTCTTAATTTTAAATTTAGTCAATTGAGAGGTCAATTCGGTTAAATGTTATTGATAAACAGTTATCAATCGTTATTTTTGAAAAGTTACTTGAAAGACAACTATTTATCTACTGCGCCATTAACTTTTTGGTGGAAGACTTACTATTAGTATGTACATACATGTTACGTTGTAAACGTATATGTTTAAAGTTTTCAAGTTAGCACGCGTACACGTATGTACGTACATTGTATGTCTAAATGCAGATGTTATACATCTATACCAGAAGAGTGAATTGTTATTGCTGCTGGCCATAGAATTGGATATCATAGGTAATACTAGACTATCTCGTCTTCAAAATTGATGTACAGATCTAATATGATCTAACGTTGTTCCTTCTGATATCAGAAGTATATTAGAAGACTTTATACACCTATAAATAAATATAAGTTTATTCTATAAGGTGTTTGATCGATTCTCTCTTGGTTTCTGATTTGTATCAGTCTCTGAAAAGGTTTCGATCTGCCAATGAGCGTCGTCAAAGTCTAGTTAGCCCTTTTGTATATAAGCTCATACAAAATTTATTTGATTTATCACATCGTTCTCAAAGAGACTCACTCGGAAAGAATCAAAGTAATCTTAGATTCTTTCTTCCTTTTACGTTTAACTTCTTACTAATTAGTAGAATATTCATTGATTTACGACACCAGTTTCATGTTAATGGTATAGTAATTATGGTTCGGGAAACGGAACGGGTTCATGGTTCGTATAGCGCATGTCGTTAGTCAACTAGTTTTCCAAACTAGTTATGATTAAGGAATGAGACCACTATATTGTGACTCTCCCTTACATGGTAAAAAACTGCAGCCTTTGTACTATTTTATTTTCAATATTAATTTGGTTAGGAGTGACCCCACAATTTGGCTGTTGAAAAAAACAAATAAATAATGTTATAAATGACAATATTATGATTGAGTTTGAAAAAACTAAGATACTATCCTATCAGTAACCAACCATCGTAGAACAGTTACGACGAGAGGTTATGCTAGTCCCTGTATCTCCGGACTAGAATACGACCTACGGCACCTCCTGCCTGTCGTAACAGGCGACTAAAAGGATGCTTGCGGGATTGCGAGCGACTAGAGTGGGAGCACGAATCGTTTAGGTGGCGATCCCGGGAAGGACGACGATATGTGTGGCCGCATATCGTCGTGGGAATCGGAGGGCGTAGGAAGAGGCACTATACCTCTCCCGGGTGTCGGGCCCGTAGGGGCGTTGCGCTAGGAGGACACCGGTGCGTTCCGCTGGAGATCCCGGAGCTCTCCTATTAGCGCCGAAGAAAGCCACCGTGGGTGTTTTAGTCCGGTAAAAGTCCCACATAATCCGGAATCACTCCCAGGGTACCGGATACCTTTTGAGGGATCCCTTCGCAAACAAAAAAAGTTATTTCTGTCTAAATTGTTGTTGATATGATGTATATTCTAGTAAGTTGTGAGTGAATATCAACGGAATAAGAGGATATCATATATAAGTAGTCGTTCATGTATGTGAATATATCACTGCAACGGGGAGCAAAGGGCAATTTTAACAAATTATTTATGGATCGACATCTGTCTAAACATAACGTAACATCACGACTCTATGTAGTATGGTAGTCAGAAGAGAGTGGTATATTTCAATAATTTACCAGTAATGGTGGAAATTATGAACATAACATAAGGACTGTATTTCCTTGAAGGGGTAGACAGAGGAGTTAGGTAAACCACTTATGGTCGTATTTATGTTGGATTGAATTGCAGTGTAATAGTAATAGTATTATATAATTGAGTGCTTTGATGTAGGTAATCTTTTAAAGTAATGTAAGATCCAATATTTTTACACATAATTACATCGTCCAGAAAATTTCAACTACCATAGATTACTATATTGAAATTTTAAGTATACCTATCTTTCTTACAAAAGAATGGAGATTTTTGAGAAATAGACAGTTTATCAAATTTCATCGCCACTTCATAAATACTACGGCGCTTATCGCGATAATTAATATTGTTATTCATCTTGATATTATTGAATCGAAACGAAATCGCTCGGTATCTAACTTAAGTTTCTATATATAGACGACACTGAGCAGTTTAACTTATTTGTTTTGAAAATAGCTTAGCTCTTGTAAAGGTCACAGACTATTTTTAAATCGACCACTAAAAGCGTTATTTATATATTTATTATATAAATTGCAATAAATATGTAAAGTACTCCCA
Organism: Parelbella macleannani; assembly: GCA_018245755.1. NCBI lineage: Eukaryota > Metazoa > Arthropoda > Insecta > Lepidoptera > Hesperiidae > Parelbella > Parelbella macleannani. Next base: position 1,552 of record DWEE01000005.1, on the reverse strand, counting down.
TAAGCACATGATATATATTAGTATTATTATACTTATTATGTATCTGAAATATATAACTTAACCTCATGAATATATCTTTAACTAACTTGACACATCTCCGCACAAGGCACTCTAATCCCAAATTACACATGGCCTGCGGTAACGAGAACTAATTGTCCTTATATACTATTATGTTACACTGAAATATTGAAGAAATACGCATCACGCAAATATTTGTACGGAGTGGGAATAGACCCCACGACCTACGGCTCCATTCACTGCACCAACGGGCCACAAGTTCTATACATCTTTCAAAACGTATCATATTCATAGCGATATAAATTTTTCAAAGGAATTACAAGTTCAACGAGGTCATATATCTCGTACATATTTCTTTCAAATAGCCAATATATTTATAGACGCAGACGTAACTGCAAATTAGATTTTCTCAAACGATGATATGCACAGAGTCTGAGGCAGGTCATCGGGGATTTTAAAAAGTAACAAGATTTGTGTATTATCTTCTTATTTCGTACAAGATTTGTGAGAAGATTTATAAGAATACGTTTCTTTTTAAAGAAATAAAATATATCTTTTCCAAACTTCATATCTTTTTGTCGCGTCTCAATTTAAATTTTAAACGTTGATTTCGTGATCATTAGCTAATTATAATTACGTATTGGAATTTAAACTTTATTTATCTCCAATGCAACTATAAGCATTGCAAAATGTCCTTGTAATCCTCTTACTTTTGTCGTCATAATATGGCACCATGTTTCTTTGTTATACTTTTGTTTTGTGTCGTAATATGTCGTATTTATTACCATGACAAAAAAAAATCAAGTTGGTACATTGAAAATTGTGGCGTAATTGCCCACGTGTCACAAATATAAACGTGGCAGCTACCCTTCCCGGTCGAGTCACGCACGCTCTACCTAGAAGCCTTTTCCGACCCAGTAACAAGGCATTTGTATAACAATTTATTAAAATCCAAGTGCGATATGCTTCGTTCGCAACCAACAAAGTAACATTTAAATACGAACAGTAAAAGTTAAAAATTTTAAAATGTACACAATATATTTCAGTTAGATTTATTTTGACGGTCTCGTTGGTCGAGTTGTCGTAAACGCCATTGCCGATTCCTAGTTTCCGGAGGTCCTGGGTTCAAATTCGAGGACGGTGACTACTGGAGTATTCTAACTTAGATTTTTTAGTAGAAATTTCCTGTAGGAGCTCGGAGCCTAATTCTGTACACGTTTTATGACAATTGGCTCACCACCTATTCCATTGTGTGATATAAACGTAACTGCTGTAACGTGGGAGTGTTTTACACTTTGCTGCCTACCTCTTTGGGGATTACGGGCGTAATGTTATGATGTTACATTTATTTTTTGTGTAAAAATTAACTTATGTGCGTCATAATGGGCACATGGTGCTATTTTACAATACTTGTGTCAGTCAAATCATAACTACATATTATTTCACACTGGCAACATCAAACATAAAATAGGTTTAGTATATTTAGCTTTTACGTACTATGATATTTGCTAAAGCCCGTGAGACATATGTATCT
>DWEE01000004.1:0-31417 GCA_018245755.1 Parelbella macleannani | reverse complement strand
GGGAAGAATTCGACATGGTCGATGCCGAGCCAATCTAGTTAGCAGCTTAATATTTTAATCGAGTTTCATAGTCCACTTACGTAATCTTGTTGCCACTTCATATTTTCACGGACGCGTTCAGTCACCTCTCATTAAGGTGCAACTCGACAGATATATTAGTGTTGAGCGTTTTTCAGGTAATAATGACGTTTTCAGAGACCGTTAACATTTACAAATATGTCCGCGGGAATTTATTCGGCGTTTGAAGTCGTTTCAAGATAGTGCAGTTATAACTGACGTTGAGTGACGATGCCCATAACAATGATTTATAGTTCGCCTTTGTTACATTACTAGTTTTGAACGGAGAGGCCGCTTCTTTCCGCCCGTGATGGGTGACCAGGAGCGATAAATTTTGCCGTCTCTTGCGAAGGTTTAGTCGGCCATAAATTTCGCTTTAGGTTCGACATGTCTAGCAGATATGCAAAATTGACTCGCCAGCCATTCCCGCTCGTTACTTCGCTAAGCTGTTTGAATTTGATCATCGTCGACTCGAATTCTTCTGTTTCTTGTTAGCCAAATTTTCCGTTGGGTATTTTATTACTAAATGTCCCTAATTCAACTGCAATTTTATATTTATCAAATTTACAATTTTATCTTGAAATTGGATGCTTAATATTGTTATCGTTTATTCAGAAGTAAATTGGTAAATCTCGTTTGATAGTTTTCCTTGTTGGTACTATTTTAAAATTTAGCATACCAGGTACATTTCAATAGGGTTTTGTGCAGTAATTGTAATAATGTTTTATTTTTATGCCTGCCTCGTTTCATAAATACGATTTATCACTTTACTAATCTGACAGTTTCTAAGTTAATTAGATCACGGCTTATTACGAAATCACACGAGACCTCGTTGAGATTTTTTTACAAATGAATGCTCCAGCAACCTCCTCGCAAATGTAAACTAACAATTTTACGAGGATCGCCGGAATCACGGTCGAAGCTTTCGGCATTTAAGTAATTATATGGAGCGTGAACGTTTGGCGGGCTAAATACATTTTAAATGGTTCATGAAATGTTATCTTTCCTCCTAGTAACGAGACACGAAGGAACAATTCACGTGTTCGTCCGTTTGTTCACACGTGGCCAGGTTTCGCCGACAATTATTATCTGGGGTGTATTTACTTAATTCTATCAGGATTCATATCGCTTCAGTTGTGGTCACTTGTTTTGATTTTTCTTTACATATACAATTAGTAATTATTGTTACTATAATTACATACATCGTTATGGCAGGTTTCTAACGTGGTAAACAGAGGGTACAGAGTGCCAAATATCTCTATTCTCAGATATGATGAGCTTTTTCGATTTTGATGAGAATTCAACTTGATGTTCCACCGCGCACTCGACGATACATCTAACCCGTTGCGCAGACGTGGTGACACGCAATATTCGTGCTCTACACATCACTCACCCCCGCGGTGCAGTTTTGTGCAATGCGCACTGATTCCTTGATTTATTTATGTCCGCATTCCGCTGCCGCTGGATTAGTTTAGCCCGATTTCATCACTTCAATTGTTAACTCTACACTTTGAACTCTACTTTTTGTAGACTCACGTGCGTCTTGATCGTTCTTTTCCATGTGCCTCATCAAATTTTCATGTAGCGAAACATCAATATAGACAGTGAGAGCATAGTGTATTAGATATCTGCCTATCTCTCCCAGGGCTCCAGAGTTGAAGTCCTGATATAACATCATCATCTTTTCATTATTTTATTGGATATCTTTGTAAAGAGTAAATCTTTACTTTCGATTAAGGAATGATTGCTATATGCCGGGCGAAGAACTCTCTATTTAATTTTTGATGAGGTATACATATTCTTATATTATTTCCTAGTTTCGAAAAAGGTTTAAGCGATGGCAACTTCGAAAAGTACCTGTGTAATGAAATTATCTGTCATTTGTTTCGATGTCTCCGTTTTGTTTCGTAGGAACCTCCGCGTGAATAAAAAACGAAGCTCTACTCTTTCCCGGGCCACATTATATTCTGTTTATAATGCAATAAGCCAGAACGCCATGTATCATAGCCCTCACGCCATCCATTTCACTCGGATACCTCAATACGTAGCGCGGCGGCGCGCGGGGACAACCCTGGATTGATTAATATATCATCCGCTTACCTACTCTCTCGTCCCTTCTACCCCGTTTTTGCGTATCACCTTCGGAGTAAAAAGGGCTCGATTTCAATGGCCCGCGCCGAGCGGAACATTTATCATGACGGTAATGAATTATCGGAAAATTTCCAATAAGCTCACCGAGAAGTAAAATGCGCACCCCACCTACAAACATCACAGTTTCGCGACGAAAATGTTGCGATATTCTCATACATACGTACTTGATGTAAGTGTAGTGAATCCTGTGAAAGGTAAACAAACAATTCAACTTGTAAATAGTTATTAATTTTTAAAAATAAAAAAGTTAAAGAATGAATAAAAAGGGTAGTTTTATTTCATTATTAAATTGTATAAACATTTGATGACAGTTTATAAGGTTATATTACGGTCGGCAGATGCGTCGCGGCGATGAAAATTGTTATAGGTACGGGTTTAAAATATTTAACGTGAGTTTTTATTAAAAGCGGTGCAGTCGTTGAAGTGATAAAGTGCGCGTAAAGCCAGCCTAAAATCATAAACTGCTATAAAACTCAACGCTATTGTTGAACGTCGCTATTCCAGTAAAGCTATTTCACTGAGTATGTTACCTTTTAGTCTATTTGAATCCACTGTACACTGAATGGCATTTTTGACGAGAAATTCACTTTAAATCGGACTGGCCCCGGTTTGAGTATTTCTTTAAATAAAAAAAAGAAGTGTGTCAACCAAACAAGCTTTTGTATATTCCGTGCATAAAGATGACAAAGATTTTCCTCTCGCTTTTGTCCAATTTTTTGCGAATATGCTTTTTTTTTACTACAAACGCTCCGTATAAAGTTGTTTCACGCGTTGACATTGTTTAAACAAGCCGGTAAGATATATCGTTGGATAAAGCGGCGTGTGTGACGAGAAAAATATGTTGCATACATTTTTTACATAATATCAAGTGAATTATATTCATAATAAATTGAAAGCAAATGTGTAATGTAGCACGAACTGCTTAAAAATATTCATGGCTAGGTAGCGTCGACCGCCCGAGATACGACCTAAAGTATCTCCGGCCAAACGATACTCGTCTTTGTGGAATCCTCTCGAAAACTTGAGAAATATAATTTTTGAGATGATGGCTCAGGTCGAGTACATTGTGGAGGACTTGGGAGAGATCCGCCGGTGTGTTCGCAACATCCTTAATATCGCCGTCCAATTTTGCGCCTTAGCCGCAATATCATAGTACACACGTTGAAATAAGCGATATTACTTTTTTCTTCGAGCCGCGGCTTTGCGCGCAGAACAAGAAACTTTCGACCTTCCCGGCGAATTGTATCGCTTCGGTTTTATACATGAAACACGTAATGAGTGGCGTGCCCAACGAGCTGAGATTTCAATAATGAAGTACGTTTCTTTTGTAAAATATGTGCGATAATTTTTCAAATGATATTGTGACGCTGTATTATAAATGCTGTATATTCATTTGCAATATTATATTCGATGGATAATATTGTAATTAAACAAATGGCTGGCTAACTTATCTTAATATAAAAGTAATTGAGGGAACTCTATCATCACAAGATAGTTAAATTAGTAGTCAATTAAACTTAACCATTCATGAACAAACACAATGCTATCAGTGGTTAAATATTGCTTTACAAGTTTACTTTATTGAACGTAAATGGAAGAAATATTTTTAGTATAGTCATTAAATTACAAAAAGAATAAATATTAATAATAACAATACGTGAGTTTTAGGTAAGTAATAAATAGTGGGTACAAAAACCCTCTCCAATCCATTCCGTTAACAATCAATACCAAGCCGTGTGAGTCGAGTACCTACGTTACATAGCGGTATCATATCCACGAAACCTCTTTTTCCCTCCATACAAGTGTCAAAAAATCTCGCGGCAACAGCATGTTTTTTATCTGTGCCCGCACAATGCTGTCCCCAACTCAAATAAACACGCACAAACAGCCTCATTACGACGCTTTACATTCTTTGCTACGTAACTCGCCAAATTATTTTTTGTAAGTAGTCTTCTCTGCATTCGTTTTCCTTGTTTTTAGACATGCACAGAAGTATTCTTAAAGGATGTGAGTAATTTTCTAACTGGTCAAAACGCGGTTATAAGTATTATGTTGACATACCTTAAATTATGTTAGTTGTTAGTTAGCACGATTGATAAAATATTTATACAACACTTTTTCGAAATATTTACGTGTACCTTTGATTGGTATTTTTGCAATTAGATTTGGTACAAAATCGTAGAGTATATTATTAAGGTAAGCATATATTAAGAGAATAATTATTGTAGAAAAAAAGAACAGGTTTGTAAGAATAGAGTATGGATTACTGGTTGCTCTTTACATACCAATAATGTGATGTTGAAATTATTAATACAATACTAAATTCGTTATAAATTCTTATCGCTAAAACATCAGCAGTATGGTTACAATAATGTTCATTATTCACCTGAAAGAACTTCGCTCATCAACCTCGCACACCACTCGAGGGTGGGTCGCGGCACCACTCCCCGCCCTGTGACCCGCTCGACTGTCGCCGCGGGCTGGTGACATCACGTATACACGCGATATGACTGACACTCCGCTCTTACGGTATTTATAAATGAATTCGGTCAAGTGCTGTAAATATGTTTTGCACGCTCGTTTTTAGCGCGCACGTTTAAAATGATGACTGAGCTTACGTCTGAGGTTTGCCCCGAGTATTGGAACTTGGGTTCTTCAAGAAAAGCGCAAAGAGAACGATTGGCGACTGTGACCACATCAGGTGACCCATCTGTCTGTTTGCCGGGCTAAATATAAAAAAATGTATTCATATGATATAGAAATATGAGTAGGTTCATAATAACTTAAGTTCAAGTTAGCTTGTTGCGGCTATGATCGTCTTTATCAGTTTTGGCGCAGTAAGATATGTATTAAAATTACTACTTGTAAACGAGAAGTTAACCGACTTTTGAACGTTGTTTAGCCAGTGATTTGTCACTTCGCAGTGCCCAGTTAATCCTCTTAATTATCGCTTGATTATTCCTATCTTTGCTCGCCAACAATCTCAGTTTAAATAACCAGATGTAAAATTTGTACCTGTCACATATATGGATTGACTGTCTCTTTTCTATTACTTTATAATGGAGTATTTTTTCTTGAGGTAGCTCATTGCATATTTGCCATTCTCTTTCATCACGATACTTAAAAGGGAAATCTTCACTAGTTGCAGAAGTGGAAAATTTCGATTATCTCCTTCAAGAGCAATATGTTAGCAACTCCTCTAGTGTTACCGTGCTCTATAAATTCCTTACACCAACCTCTTACCATCAGTTGATCTACCCAACTGTCTGTTATATTTTAGTATAAAAACTTGTGCTAATAATGCTTAGGCCATTAACGCCACCCAACGTACTGAAGTAGAGTCGTGCTAATGGCTGAGTTAACAACGCGTCCTGCTTTCCCGACGGTTTCACTGTTTCGTTATATAGACCAATGTAGAGTTAGGCTACCTTTTGGGAAATTGAAATTTTGACATTGGCTATGTACTAGCAGAACATAATCATATTTTAGGTGTGAATGTAATTTTATAAATATACTCAGTTACTGATAGTCTTGTCGAAAAGATCAGTAGTAGATGTATTGATGCACATGAGGATATCAAAATAAAAGCTAGACATTGGCGTTATTTGTTTTAATGAAAAACTCCGGATGTGCCCGTTGGTAGAACGACGCCAGATCCATAGATAGCGAAGTCATCACGCGTGCTAGCCTTGTACTCGCGCGATTGTATTTATGAATACGTTGGAGTAGACGAACATTTATCTAGTACATATATACCTACTAATATACATACGGTAGACGACACAGCGCCGGGCGGGTCAGAGGGCTGGCTGCATTGTTAGCGCGACCCATGCTCGAGCGCCTCGGACGACGAGACGCGCCTACGTGTTGGTGATCTACAAGGCCTCTCTCAACAGGTTGAGGAAACTCGTAACAATGTTTACCTTTACATTCGCGAAGAAGCTGTTTTATATTCCAATTGTGCCAGTGCTAGTGCTAAAAATAGCTACGCGGTTATTTTCCGTTATACCTATTACTAAGGAACGAAATAAATATTCGGTACCTTGTATATTATTCTGTTCGTCGAAATATTGTAACATAATATAACCGTCAGTGTATTTCCCCGAAGAGGTTTGACAGAGGAGTACAGTAGGTACTCCAACTCTTACCTTTTTAGGACGGTGTAACTTTGGATATTTATGGTATCTTGTAAGATATTAAACTACAATAAAAATGTAACACGATTTGGGTATCGACCACGTATTGGTTCAGGTCTGTATAGGAGTAAACGCGTAAAACAAATTTAGTGTCGACGAAAGTTCAGTGGAGAGTCCGGCACTTCCAGGTCCCGCGGGAGGAGTATTCGTCTACGTAGTCTGCGGTCGGCTGAGTTTGCGTCTCGCTAATGTTTTCTGTTAGACGCGGTACACTGAAGCGTGCGAGATGAATCGTACGCTTTTGTATAGTTTCTATAAAAGTTTCTATTGAAGATACACTCAGGTCCAGTAGTGGAAAGGGAACTGGCGGGCCGTATTGTGTTTTCGTTTCATATTAGAATAAATTTAAAGCTTTATTAATTTTGTTTAACTCAAGAAAATGATCATTCGTATTTTAAAATGTTAGTTTATTTTTCTGGTGACGTATTGGGTCTAATTATATTTGAACGCTATAGCTTAGTGTTTACTACTAGTTTTAGGTGCTCGCTTGATATGAAGTCGATTAAATATTCGAATTTGACGATATTTTTGAGATGGGAAATGTCGTATAATTGATTTTTTGCCTTATTTCATCAAAAACGTACATACGGAGATGTACATACATAAAAGGAAAGCCCGTATTTTCGTTGTTTGTTAGATGTTTGCCGTTTAGTTTTCTTAATCAAAATTCTAAGGTCTTAAATACAGACATGAGGATTTTTTGTCATTAAAATCTTCCCGACGTTTTCGATCTACTGCGCCTAGATAAAAAAGCTCCCCAGCGAGGCGAGGTTCAAAGAGCTTTTCATAAAAATGTTGGCATGTTTAACACCGGCCTCTGAGGGGTAAGCAGGTTATATGCAGAAGGCAGTATTTTTCACTTTATCGAAGGCGACGCCCTTCCTTCCTCACGCGAATGAAAGAGCCGAAAAGGAAAAACGCCATAAAACACGTCTTTCGTGGAAATGGTATCGATGATAACTATTTGGAACATCATATTATAACATTATATTGTAAAGTCGATGATGACAAGTATATAATAAATATATGAAATATATTTTACCGGAGATAAATTGATTTTACCTACATATGTTTGGTAGTAAATACTTTTTTGTCAGGAAATATTTCGATAATCGAAACGTTTAAGTCGGTAGATTATTTAAAGCCAAATACGATATAATATAGTTACGAGTACTTAATATAAAATCCTTTTTCAACAACTTATAATATTAGCATACCATAAACATTAAACGGTAAAAAAATTGATAGTTTATGCGTAATTAACTAAATGTTTATCCGAATTCGTCAAACGGGAACATTATGCCGAAGAGTGTTCTATATTCATCAATTTAGTGAAATGAACATAATGCATTGTCAACTTCGTCGTGGAACTGCACTGTTCGGGCTAGGTTCGATCGCAACTCGCTCCCGGGGCGCGGTAAAGTGGTGTTCTCGCGAAGGCTCAACTCTGTGAGCGGTTGGCAGGAGGATTTACACTGGCTGGAATTAATCCATCTTCTCTCCTCAATAGTGACGGAAACGTATTAATGTCGGTCTTATAACGAACCGCTCTCCACTCAAGATAAACTGTACGAATGTATTTTGCAAAGTAAACTAAATTTTGAACTGGATAGAGACTAGAATCGAATTGTTGAACTAGTTTCGGCGATCCGGACTTAGACAAAGTGGCGGACTTTGGTCAGCAATTTGAACGTTAAACGGGCTTATGATTAGGATTAAAAAAAAAAGGAAATGCACACACGTGTATGAGGTAATTGCCGTTGTCTGTGGAGGATGAACTATTAACACGTATTTTGAGAAGAAATTGAGTTAGATAATAATTCAAAGACAGAAATAATGTATTCGAGCACGGAGACAGTGATAAATGTAGTAGAAGCACGTCAAATCTATGAGGAAAGATATACTGGACTCTTTATATTTTCTTCCTACTTTATAACGAGCTTGACGTGACTATATAACAGTATAAGAATATTAAGGACTCGAAAATTATACATTACTTCCATGAATAGGTAAAATCTACCATCAAAGACGGTTATTTGGACTAGCTCGGGTGATTTTCTGAAAAACACGAAACACCTTTGTCCCACTCCGAGGCGCAGAGAGTGAAGTAAAAGCAGTTTTTATCGGAAGTCAAACGACCGTGAGACTGAAGACTTGTGACATAATACTTAGCATGTTCGCTTTGCATACGGTAACGTGTGAAATTGCAAAGCATGCTTAAGACGATCACCGCTGCCTGCGAGCTTCAAATTGACGCCGCAGCGCTACCAACGTAAGACGATTACCCACCAGAGAGGTCTTGGCTTTGCCTGCACGCTTGTATTGAACACAGCCCTAAGAACCGCACAGATCTCACAGGAGACTTCAATCTCTGTTTACTCTATTTGTATGGTATTATTGAAATGCTTTAAATTTTCTGAAATTTTTAAATACGTGTATATGTAAAATTTTAGTCAGTTCCATCCGTGGAAAGTTGAGAACGCTCACAGTTTTCACATGTAACGTCCCGTGGTTTACAAGATATTAAGTAAAGATTTTTCTTCATTTATACTTTTTCGCACCAAGTGAAAAACAAATTATAAGTTGTGTACGCGTGTGTTTGTATGATCAGGTAATAATTACATACTAAACTTTAATATTTGATATACACATTGCGTTATAGTCATTTGCATTCGTCGCTGTCAATGAACCGTAACATCTATTGTTGACGCAATTCTCTTTGTCAAATTCGGAACATTGTTCCTTTTGTGTCGTCACAATGGTAGCTATCAATAAATTGTTCTGTTGGGAAATAAACCTGACGATCGCATTAAAACGACAAAAATCAATTATCAACTTTATTTCAAACTAACAGTTTGCAGAGCATGTGTACATACACTTTATATATATTTATGTATATTGTATCAAGTATAAAAAAGTAGGCAAGTAAATAGACATATCATCGCTCATTCCCCGGATTTTTTGTTATTTTAAGCTTTTTTATAACTGTCGCAAGATTGCAAAAATTTAAAACGAATTTTCAAACACATCATTGTCAGATTTTTTTATTGAAATAGGATTAATGTCATAAAACAAATACCTTTACATAATACAAATAAATTACAAATTATATTTCGATTTTACCCTTGATTTATTGAATAATTTGAATAACTAACGGTTAATATAACTTTAATATAAAGGTTAGACTATAATAGATAGTGAAAGAATGCTTAAAACCGGTTCAAAGTTTTTTTTCAATACATATAAAGTTTATTCATTACAAATAAACAAATCTTTGCTCATTATGATATTAGTGTAGATATTAATAATATTTTACATTGATTTTGATTTAAAAAGAAGTAGAATGTTTTATGATAACATAGGATTTGATTTATTCAAAGACATATCAATTGACTACAAAATTATATTCATACACGTACCTACATTCATAGCTTTATCTATAGGTTTTTTAATATATCGCAATAAAATGAAAAACCAAAGAGCGTTTCCATCTTCTTATTCGTATTTACGTCAGCGGATATATTTGAAACTGACATATATTTCAAATATTGCACCGGCGCCGGGGAACTCGCAAAGGACTGCACTAAATTTCAATCTCAAAACTTATTTGACTGTTGGTACCGTCTCGAAATCCTTTCAAACTTATTGGAGCAACTTCCCAACTACTTTGTGGTTCTGACAAATTAATAGATTTAACTGTGTGGGTGTGTAGGTGTCTGTTTCCCCGACTCGAAGACGATCTGCCCTCATTTTATTACTCGCTAACAATTTTAATAACTTGCAACGCGCGATGTACATGATACCTCACTTTCCAAACTTATTATTGCCCATCTTGACAACACCTGGATATAGTTTTTGCCTTCATGGATAAGATCTAATATTTAAATGAGGAAGACAATAACTTTTTAATGACATCGTAGTTAGATATACACTCGTCTTACAACAGTTTCATATTGTAACACTATTAGCAATATATCAAGTCTGTAAAATGAGTGACGGGCAATACACAAATAGCCTAAATCATTGATTTACTCAATTATTTCAGTATGCGAAATTCTACTAGCGTCGAGCAAGTGTTCATTTTGATATGTTTGAAATCGTAAAACGCCTACCTTTACGATATCATGTGAGCATTTTATTTGAACCGCGCGATATTGCTCATGATATTCAGGCAGGCGTCGGATTACAAGACGGCCGCGTTTCGCCTCTTTTTCTTGTCAGATGAAGCTAAGAAAACGAAGACATTTTATGAAAGGATATAAAACGCTCTTAATGTAGCATGTGTTTACTCCTAGGTCGTTAATCCCATCTCCGTGTAACAAGTAACAACACGCCGCGGTTTATGGGTCGCACGTATCCACCAAAATAATTATAGCAAAGCGCAGCTTGTAAGCTATAAGATGTTATCAAGTGTTTAAGTAATTTTGCGCGTTCCCCCGCACGTAATCAGCTGGTGCTGGTGGAGTGGGTGCTTTTCCTAATTTTCGCGACATCCTATTAACCAGGCAGGAATTATTGTACGCTACGGAGGGATCGTAGCCTGGTTGCCATGGCGACGGGCGCATGTGTGCGTGAAAACAATGTTTGTTGTTTCCGTCGCGAGTGAAATAATACTAGTGTGCGGTTACTACAACTTTCTTGCGGATTCTTTTCTATCGCTTCTTCGTGTAGCGTGTACGGTTAGTTTTAATCCTTTGACTATTTTTTTATTACAAATATTTGTAGTAGTAATTGTTCGCTGCAAATAAACATAAACTCTCATTAAATCAATTGACGTATTAGAATTTTAATTAGAGCTGGTAAACTGATTTTGTGGTTTGTAATGTACACAGCACTGGCTGGGGTATGGTACACAATATAAAATCGGAACATCAGTAAATTGTCATCGCCCAAGCCGCCGTTTGATACGACGATTTACCAGCTTAAGCTGATAGGGAATTATGGCGCGGCGGGTCTCCACTGGGAATTGGAAACACATCGTGTGTTGAGACGAGTACTTTGTGTCGTCACTGTTATCGAAATGTTTAACTTTCGTGTACACTTTTCGGCTTCTGTAAGAATTGTCTGAATGAAATATTACAATTACTCAATTTACAATTGCTAGCTATTGCTACAGTGTACAAATGAAACGCTTTATTTTAATATAAGCACTACAATCATACATTTGTAATACGTATGAGAGGCGCCTGCTAATACTCGTCTAGAGAACGGCTATAGCGTTGTGGTGCCATCTGGTACAATGACATATTAATTATGTCTTGACAGAAGAATCACATAATAGTTATATATTGTAAAATATATATAACTCATATAGGTATTTAGTACCTACGTAATAATTATATCTTAAAGTTTTTTCCGAATGAATAAGCAGATGAGGCGGCTGATATAAAACACCACGCGATATTTACAATTACGAATCAACGGTTCAAAGAAAAAAGTATCAAGACGCATCGGGATACCGATTGGGAATTATGGAGCGGGCGTGGCGCGGCCGGGAATTGGGGATGTATCGTAAGTGTCGAGACGAGCAGTTTGTGTCGCCGCCCGCTGACTGCGCGTCCGTGACGGCTGCCGGTTTATCTACGGCCTGTTCGCCAGCCTTGCCTACTTCGGCTATATGTGAGGGCACTGGCGAAAGACACTTTCGCTCTAGTTTTTCTCTGTCTCTAAAAAGGTTAACAATGTCGATCTATTATTCACACTCATTGCAAGTATATATGTACAGATTAGAAACTTGGATGTGTGTATTTGTTATGCAAATGTAACCATAATTGTGGGTTAAAAAAGCTGTTAATCATATGTGAAAGGAACATATTTTTGTAAAATATGTTATTATGAATAATCAAGCCTTTTTCGTTCCTCTGTTGGTCATGGCTAACTCGCTGGTGGCCGCTAATTCTGTAAAATTTGCGACTACCAGCAGGTTAGCAGATTTCGCGCGTCTTAGAGAACATTATTTAATGACACTTAAATAAGCTTTCAAATTAAATTGTTTCCCTAAGACCTTCTGAGGGAGTTCTCTCTTACCACTAAAGGTCACTAGTTCGGCTAGGTTCGCAGGGGAATGAAAGTGAATAAATTCAGATGTATCAACCGCCAAGGTTTGTTCACTTTCGGATCGATATTTACCTAATTTTGAATGAACACTCTGGGCGATTCGACAATCAATTGTATTTCGTCAACCTTAAACAAGACCACGTTCAGAGCTATCATAGGATAAATACCTATGATATTTTAACCGCTACGTGGTAGAGTATCCCATGTTATGACTTATAAAGAAAATATTCAAGACTTAGTTGGCAGCAAGCGGCAGGAACGTTGAGCCAACACACGTAGCTTGTTTAGCGTGGGCATTATGGGGCCTCAAGCGAGGCCTACGTCCAGTATGAGAATAATGACTATGAGAATCTGATGATGATAGATATTCAAAGAAAGTATCTTTTGTTGAATACTGTGTGAAAGGTAAATGATTTTAAAGTCCTTCTAAAATAACCCTGCTTCAATATCAATCTACATATACCTATGTAACAATCAAAACAAATTATTCTATTAGTAACTTAACATAGTTCCTAGTACATTCGATACCTCAAGTAAACTTTTCTTTCTCTCTTATAACAGGCGTGTCGCTCCGAGTTCAGAATCACATTTGCAAGCATCATAAGTACATATTTGCTGCCGAGTGAGCGGATATTGTGGGCAAATTGAATGACAACAACAGCGACTTTTATTGAGCGCGGATATGGCGGTATCGGCTTTAATAAAACTATAACAGCAACTAATTGGGTTAGAGGCACGTCCTTTTTACTCTCATCAGCCGTGATTAGTTTTTGTCATTTGCAGAGTGTGCTCATATTATCAGATAAACATATGCTTTTATTCTAATTTTTTTTTATATTTTTACTTGTATGCATAAGAGAAACACGTCGGATCTGCAAGGATAGACAAAATTGGCAAGTAGTGCTCTCTGCTACCTAGTAAGTCTCCTGGCGTAATACTAAAATGGGAATAGTAATAGTAGGAACGTATTTTTGTGCTTAACTTAAACTTATGATTTTCATAAGTACAATCGTACATATGTAGGATCACATCTGCAATACATGAAGTGATATATAGAACAATGTGCCCGCTTCATTGGCGCCCACACCCCAATGAGCCCCAAGCTGATTAATTTTGTTCGGAAAACTAATAAAAAATTAACGGACGTCAGCCCATCGGACTTGCCAATTAGACGAGGGGATACGACAAAACACTCTCATGTCCATTAAAACAACAGTCCTAAACAAACAGAACGCGCGTGTGGTCACCCCGATAAGTGACGCTAGGGTGACAGCATTGTGCTGTTGAATAATTGAGACTGCGGACAGTATACAGTCTAATAATTATCTGTTTCATATCTAATACCGAGTTCAGTCAGTCCTACTTCTCTATATAAAATCTCTAGCCATATAATCTAAAGCTTTCTTTTAGGTATCATATGGATTCGAGGAATAAATTAAAGCGTAACGGTATCAAAAGATAAAATATTTCTATTAAATTTTTCATATTATTAGAGTGTGTGTGAAAAGGAAGTTCAAGTTTAGCGCGCGCCACTCTAATTAGCGATAGGCGAAGATATTTTTTTATTAGGGAAATATGTAAAAGATATTGAGTGGAATAATTTAATTAATTTTTTGTTAGATTACGAAAATACTTTACTTAGTGATAGGTACGTTTCAAAAGATTTTATTAAATTTTCTGAAATTATATCTATCTAGAGAATGAGGTTACTTCTACAAGGAATATTTATATAATATCCTTACTTGACCTTCGCTGTTCAGATAGATATTAGATACATAAAATGACGCCAGTACATTACCCCCATTCACTAATCATATTGTTATATGAATATTTTTGAAGTATTATTACGCTTTTGTAGTTGAGTTTCATTATTCAATAAAATAATATTTTAAAAAGTTTTGAAAAGAGTAACGAATCGGATGGCTTAGAATATTGTAATAATGCAATGATTTAGAACACAAATTCAATGAAAGCAGAAGAGTCGAAAGACAAGTTATGTCTCTAGTTAATGAAAATTCCTAAAGCTGTCTACCACAGTGGGAAGTAGGCGTATTGCTACGACTGTATTCCATAGAGGTATGCAGAGACTAATGATTTCTACTTGCTACGATTCTGACGAAATAATTTCATCTATTCTACATATCGAAGTTGTCATTCATAATATTTTGTTTAAAATACTATTGATTTGGTCTTTTTCAAGACCGACACGTTCTAAATTTGATCAAAGTATGTACCCTTAAGTCTGCCTTTTCAAGCTCTACAGTATTCTAGTGCAACTGGAAATACATACATTTATAAGAGTATTAGTTTATAATAAAATAAAAGTATACGAGTATTTCGACTATACGGCAATTCTGTAATAAACTGTAAAATTACACAGCGGCCAACAATAAAATGGCGTCATAAAAGCCCATTTCAATAAGAGGTGAGGCGAGGAGATGGAGCGACGGAAATTGTGACCTTTCCAATAAAATTCCGCGATGTATGAAATTCAGTGGAATCGTTTATAAAGTAAGCTTCATTACTTCCGAGAGGCGTCTACTTTTGAATATTCGCCGCGAGCGCGCCGCGCGGCGGGCGAAGGGTTACTCACACTCATAATATGTTCATACTGAAATATTCTGATCCAATGCCTAGAAACTATCTCCTCGCCACGTGGCGGGTTAAGTTATGATTTGAGTAATTTCATTTATGTTATGTGTAGAAGTGACACCGTGTCATATAACCTTATTTATTATTATTTAGGAAATAGTGTCAAATGTATATCGACCCTACCCAATTCTCGGGTTAGATATTGGGAATTTTTAATTCTTTGCACCATTTAATATGGTATATATAACCTTAAAGAATATATAAGGTTTAAAGAATGTTTAACGGTTTATAATATACCAATGATAAGTATTGAATTTAAGCAGCCAGTGAAAAGTATTCGGGTTTATAGAGTTTGTCATGTATTATAGCGTAATGTATCATATACCCATGATTCTAAACAGATGATCGCCGACTTAGCGAATATTTCCCGCACATCTAAACGGGAAACGCGGACTTGTGATGTATGGCCACCCTAGTGTCGTCATCCCGTAAAATGATTCGTGATTTACGACATACGCTTTGCTACCCACCACATACAAACGTATGGATGTATGTATACGCCTACATACACATCGTATCGTATACATAAATTGTTAGTCGAAATTGTCATTTTTATGATTGAGTATTTAGAAGTAAATCGAATGCATGCACACAATGACTAAAACATGATTTTCATTGAGTGTATGTACATATATACCTTATAATGAATAAAAGAATTTGAATTGAATTTGAATTTTAAGTATTTTCTACATAGACTGGTAGCTAGGTTGTCTATATAGTAGCAATAACCAAGCACTAGCAAGCTTTAACCTTTTCTTTATTTTAAGGATTAAATTAATCCTATATAATGTTGTATACTTCCTGTGTACGCGCTGTATACGCGTGAAGAATATTCCATAGCTCATGTTTTCTAACATTTTGTATGTTTAAAATGAGCAAATTCCTTGATTTATTCTTTGCTACGACCGCGGGCGACGAGTCTCACAATGCTGAGAAATCAGAATATAAATTTCTCCAGCTTCAAACCTATTCAATCTATTAGTGGAACTTCTTTAAATCCTAGTTCATAGCAGTGTATTGAGGACTGATTGTGCAACAGTAAATGCTTTCAGGTTGAAATAACGACAATGACTCTATCATCAGTACGTCACGTAAAAGAAAACTCTGTCGAATGAGTGGTAATTAATTAAAAAAAATTATCATAACCGAAATTTTCGATATTGTAATCCTGTAATAATATAAACCTCATTCTAATGACGATCCATTCTTCCGCCACGACAATAGATAAAGTATCGACCATCTTCGACATTATATTAGAAGCGCTTGACCTGCGGAGCGCACTCGTGGAGACCGGAGTGCACTCGACCGAGGTTTATCAAAAAATCATTACGGGTTCGCTTCGCCCACTTGATGAGTTTTTTAATAATACATTACAATAAAACAACCGTGGCTCGTTGGCTTTGAGCTGAATAATTAGTTCATAGTAAATATTGGCATCGAAAAAATTTAATTTCGATGCATTATACATATGTATATTTGTCTTTGTTATTATTTTTCCATGTTATATAAAAATAGCAAACGAACATTCATCGTTGTCTGATATTAATTGCTTGTAGACTTTCACTCAAGACTTCACAGGCATTACGACAGAGACGCCTAGATTTCCAGTTGGAACATCTACTGTCCATTGGAAATAATAAGATGGTTAGCTTGCCCATTTACGCAATTATGCAGTCAGTATGGCGAAGTAGTGTACACTAACTCTTTACTATAATTGTAGTGATTACAGAATTTACTAAAGTTTTGTCGATCAAATTAGTACATACCAGGGGTTTTTGAATGAGGAGAGTTCGTGCTCGGTTTTCGGTCATAAGTAAAGTTGAATTGAACAAACTAAAGTATGCAAATTTTTCATCGGTCCCGAAAACCGCTACGAGTTAATTAAATACTAGTCCACTTCGAAATACTGAATCCACTTCACAGTTCGAGACTTTTAGTTTTAACTGGTTTTAGAATGTGTTCGTGGTCATTGAAATGGTTTTATTCAGAATATTATACCGACTGATTCCATTGTGTTCGATGTGTTTAAGCCTGGAGATAAATAAATAGATACGTGTATCCATATTGGTATTTTAAAATATTGCGATAGGCGCTTGCTTATCTTTTGTCAATGTAACAATAATCGCTTTAAAACGAATATGCGAACACCATTTAGGGTTTATGTTGGTTTAATACAATTAGAGTAAATTTACAAGGAAACTGTGTGGTGCATTTCATAAACTACCCGCTCCGGAGTTTGTCAATTACCCGCTACGAAGGTTTTTTTTTAATTCGACAGATAATTAACTACTCTATTTGATCCTCTCTTCGATTCAGACTTAAATGATTCTCTAAAAAATCCCCTTCCTACTAACGAAAGTTTTATCAAAATCTTTTCAGGCCTTTTGGTTATGAGACAAAAATCCAGGCGATAAATCCTAAGGATACGGGTACATATTACAACAGATCCTTTGACAACGTGCGTATATATATCAATAATCCTTTGATAAACGGTTATTTAAATGCTATATAAACAGAACAATTGGATAAAATAAACCGCGAACCGACCTAATATGATTCCGCTTACTGATCAGTCGGGGGAGTAAGAAAAATATTAGGTACTTCCGTAAAAATTTCACGGGCCCGGGGTCAATAAACTGCGCAGATAGTTTCAGTAATAACATTTGTCGCGAAATTCGCGGCGAGAGAGTTTGGGGTGGGGGTAAGGAGAGGGGGGAGGGGTGTGTAAGTAACTGGAGGCCGGAATCAATCCACTCGCGTCAGGTCCGTTGTCACATGTCCAATCAACTGACACTGTTCACTGGGGAGCTGTGGGTTCTTAACTGTCCAACGATGTACGAAACTATCCGTGCGCTTATTGCAACTTATTAAGTTTTCTATCAGTCAGTTATTTAGAGACATTAATATTGTTATGTCGTATAGTTCCTGCAGAAACCTTACCTTATCAGTGGAAGTGAAGTATGAATGGGTAATATTTTACTGAACTTCAGAAATATATATCGTATGGAGACATATTAATGGACGCCAATACAGTATACTCCTTGTTCAGTCCAAACACTTTACTGCGGACAGGTTTTATGCGAAATTTAGCTTACAGCTGATTACAATTAAACTGATGATCTCTCTTTTAGACTGACTCATAACATTGATCAACAAGATTTGCTAGGGTCTCTTGTAGATACGCACTGTGTAAGTAACATATGGATAGGTAATAGGTATACATTATTTATCACGCCTATTTTCCGTTACGGTAGGCAGAGACAGGATTTTCAAATACCTACAAACCTCGTCCAGTTTCTTTTGCTTCTTTTGCATTTATTAAAGTCGCGACACATAATTGCCAATAAAAAGGATCATTTGTCTTGACCTCTGATTGCCGATTTAACCGACGACATAGTGATTTTCTTAAGAAGATTTTCAATATATTTGGAACCAAAACTCTCAAAAATAAAACGTTAAAAGTAATGAAGAGACGCACGAAGTTGGATGAGGCGGCGTGTATAAAAAAAAAAAAATTAATCATCAGCGCTGAGCGTTGATTGAGCTGATGAGAATGTTTCGTGAAAGCTGGAACAATTACAGATTTTTATATCTACTTCATTTCCGTTTGATGCACTCCGCGCGCAATGATTGTTTTTTATCAATATCAGTTAATTTGTTGAGTTATTTTTTGGAATCCTTAAATGTTTTTCTACAGCCATATTGTAGGTACAGTATATACTGAAGGTACGTCAACGAATAAAACCGTAGATCCACTTTCTGGGTTGGATTGTAAGAGCGAAATAGTACTGATAGTGTAGCATTGTTTCTATGTGTAGACGAACACTAAAGATGCGAATCATTAAACTTCAATTATAGGGAACTAGCGCATCTGCTATAACATCTTTCGTTTTTGAATTTAAATGATTATGCAGCTAACTTCGTAAATACATATAACGCAAGTCCCATGAAAGTCGTTAAATTTCTAACTCCTCGATAAACAGTATTCAAAGTTAGTAGCTCCGACATGACTAGCGTGTAACATAGCCAGAGAATGCATTGTAACCGCTGTCTCATGTGACAAATAATATTCAAAAACTGTTGTTATGAGTACCTACTTTTAGTGGATTGCAGTACTTTTAGTTGTATTGGACATTTCAATATTTTGAATTATGTTTGCTTGATGTTTTGAAAGAAAGAGAAAATAGGAATTCAATTATCCATCTTTCGTGGTTTGCATATATTTGTAACCCATGCATTTATATCTTTGATGGATTAAGAATTGCCAATATCTCTAAAGTCATTATCTCCTTGTTGTTAGATAGATTCCATAACTGTTCACCATAAAACCAACGTTAGAAACATCATCCAAAATCATCAGTCCTGTCGTTCCACTGTTGGACACGGGTCTCCTCTTAGGATGAGAAAAGCTAACGTCATAGTCTAATATAAAGTATAATTGTTTTATTTATACAAATAAATTGTAGGTTATTACATTGTTGTGTTATGAATTGTAAATTTTATTGTCACTCAATAGATCAAATAAACTAGCAAATACGGTTATCCTCTTCTAATAATTTAAAGTTTCCTGAATGCAAAGTAAATGTAAGCACCAAGCAAAGCTCTGTAGCTATTGTTCCGGTGAATATCGTGGTTCAGATGGAGCGTGCGTAGCCGTGCACTCATCATTGTGCAGTCGTGCAGTCCACTGACCTCCGGGAAACAATTAACTGCCGAAACTGACACACTGGCAGCGCGCACACAGCGGATATATATGGATTTTGGTAACCGCCACAGAACCCCGCTCTGTATTAGACGTATCAATATTGATAGGTGGAAAACGCTCTGATCACATAGCTATCGGTGTGGATGTGTGTGCGACAATGATACCTCTTAAAAATTGATAAAAGCTAATCGATATACACATAGTTGAGAAAAATAAAATTGGTGTTATTAAAACCAAGGCAGCTAAATGGTTTTAACGATAAATAACTGACATTGGTGTAAAGTGAATGTCAAGTTATGTTAAAATTATTCCAGGATCACATACCACATACTAAATGATGTGATGGTGTAACGGAAACTAAAAAGGTTTTGTTTAAGTCTAAGTCATCAACTTTGTTGTGAGCTGCGTATTCTCAGCTAATACCTGTAGTGTATGTATTGTATAACGAAACTTTGCCACTTGAATATTTTTAAATATCTTTAACATGCATGTCGTCATTTTATAATATAAAATACGTTGCCGATTAACCCATTCAGGTAACAGATTAGCACTAATTATTTATAAATTGTGTTAGGATTAAGTTTTATCACTTTCCACGCCACAAAACGTAGCGTCACACTCTAATGCAAACTGAATTACGCACACTAGTATACACGTTATATGTGCGTATGTGTGCGTGTGTGTAGTGAATAGCGCGGGGTATATTCCCGGCACGGCCAACTGACCCGGCAAACAATTAACTGTCCACACTGACGTGGCGCAGTTACGTACAACAGGCTTCCTTCTCCCCTGCGTGTGGTGAGGTTTTCCCCTTTTTTATGTTTTCGAAATGGCACACACATACACATACAAGTATACTTAGGAAATAAGGTATTTGGTAAGTTGTTTTTCAGTAGTAACCAATCTCGAAAAGGAGTCAAGTCCTAGAAAGTTCGTTAAATGAACAAACAATAAGGGTTTATAACATCTCAAAGTGATATCTTTTTTGTAAAATCTACTGTTTTTTAGTAACTTTTATACATGTTTTATAACGACTGTAATATATAATGATTGCGTAAAATATATCTGATGAAGTTTCTAACTAAACCAGTTTGCTCACTATTGTTATATGTATTTCTAGTACTCCTTAACACCTAGCTACTAAATAATTACTACTAATATTTAATTACTTCTTACCCGTGAAGACGTAGTAATAAATGAATAAGAAATCCGCGCATTTTCATCTTAAATCTAAACTATACTACAAAACATGTATGGAAATCAAATTAAATAAAAGATCACAACAATTTTCGTTATGGACTCCCGCTGTCTGTCTCTAGTAGCTTCGCGGTCGACGATTCATACTTCCCCGCGAGACGACCGGCTGTACTCCGCGCGGCTGACTGGCGGCAGATAATTAACTGTCCAAACATACCCCTGACGTATTGTGGACGTGAGCAGTTTATTTTTGTACTGCCGGGACTGGATTCTTCCATATAGTTTCCTGATGTTTGATTTAGTTATTTTATTTTAATGTTTCGAATGGCCAGCCACTTTGTGTCACTCCATCTAGCGGGCGGAGTCCTACGCTACCTTTACCAAGACGCGGTCGCCACTACAGAACACGTCTACTCCAACGATTATCGGTTCTGCGACAGACCCCTGCTCTCTTCAGTTTGCTAATCCTTCGGGCTATGTAGATAACTTTGGCTCTCTGTCTGATCATCTCATGACAGTGTACGTTTTACTGGTATACATATGTATATGCGTTTTTATCTGCTAACCCTGCGCTCGGTCAGCAAGGCAGACTGGGGCTTTAACCCTCCTCATTCTAAGGGGAACCCGTGTCCAAGGTGAAACGATAGAAGGGTTGATGGTGATGACGACGTGTTTTGTCTAGTTTGATTAGCACTATTTCCTTAATTCGTGTATTGCGCAATAGAAAATATTTATTTGTAATTTTCATTTGTAACGACTGAACAGTTACACACTGCGAATGTTGATGGTGCCGGTGCCGAGGGTGACCAAGACGTTACTCTCTGCCGAACCCTTTAGGAACATGGCGTGACAATTTAATAATAATAATAAGAGCGGTAAACGAATGTCTGCAAATGCTAGGTATACAAAGGCGACTTTCACCCTAAATTATTTATCCGAGTGTCACTAATACAGATTAAAATATTCGTCACATCTAAGCTTGGAATGTTATTATGAGATTTTTAGGTGCAGTCTTCGCCGTCTAGTCCAGACTGGTAGCTCTTACGTTACGTAATAAATCTATCAGCGGAGCGGGTGACAGGTCATATCCGGGCGCGGCGACCAGCCGCTCGGCCCATCGATTTTATTAGGCTTCGCTCCCGTATCGGAGTCAACGTCGACGTGGCTTTCAATTTGTCATTTTAAACAAAGTTGTACGATTCCCGCGGCCTGTGCCGCAAGCGAGAATCTTCAATTTAAGTAATTATTTTTTATCAATAAAATGATAAAGATTTGCCGTTGTGAATGCAGTAACAGCCGTTTTGTTCTCTGTATCTTAAATATATTGTTAACATCATTAAGAACGCATACTAAGTCGCGGGTATAAGCTAGTAGATAATAGATTGATTGTAATACTTTCGATTGTGTTTATATTTGTTGATGGTATGAAAATTACGTTAGGTAATATATTAATGACATGTGAAATATATAAGTGTAAGGTTTATTAACCGTTCACAAACCCTTAATTATTTTGTTAGGACCTAGATGGACTAATGACATAAATGTTAGTGTTTTTAGGAGCGAACGCTGTCCTAAACAAACTCTTAATTTCGGTTTCGACAACATTAGCGTCTTTTTTACCCTGATCAATGTCAATATACGTTACGATTCAACCGTTTTAAGTCCTACAGCTTGCTAATATTAATGGTACATTTTCCGTGAGTGGGGGTGAATTTAAACGATATTCCACCAAGCTGCTGCAGCGATGATTTTCGGCCGTACTAATTAGTGGCTAACTTGTCTGTCTCATATAATAAAACCACACTTACGACATCGGACGTAGTTTAATGCCTGTCGTTCAACAATAAACAATGTACAGTATTTAGCTTAGTTCGAACTGTTATGATGAAGGGAAATATCGAAATTGAACTTGCGCATTTAAAATTCTCTATAGAGTTCTTTAAGACGTGTGAAGTATGGAAAAACGCACTTGGTCAGCGCAGCTCTACTATGGGCTCAACCTTTCTCATTTTGAGAAGAGACCCGTGATAAACAATGAAGTGAGTGATAAAAGTCTTCTTGTTGACGATGATGATAATGAAGGTGGTAATTTACCTGTGGTAACAACGGACATGAATGGGTGACATGAAGCTTTCCTTATCATTTCAAAAACACATTGATGTTAGATTCAAAAGCGTATTTACGTCAATATTCGTCTACGGTAATTACTGTTCTTCCTTGCAAAAATACTAATTGCACTCCCTATAGGGCTACTCCGCAGGAAACTCCCGACAATATACTCTTAATTGAGAGAATAATAGGTTACATCCGGAACGGGCAGCTAGCTTCTACCTCCATTGATTCCGTAATGCCGAGGAATCGAGGTGAGTGAAAGCAATATGGATTAATTAATAATGGGCATCATTGTTATGTGATAGAAAATCTCCAGCTGTAGAGGAATTTATTCTGATTCTACGTAGGTATATTATGTATAGAACAATTGACAAGGTTAAAAATAGATTATTAAGAAGGCAAAATTTAAAGATAATAATTATCGCTTGAGAAGTCATTGACAAATATGCGAAAAAAAAAAACGAAATTGACGTCCTTGTAGGCGAAAAGTAATTCAATGTACCTACAATAGAAAAAGCATGTCTGTAGGGATAGATTTGCCATTATATGCCTGTCTATCCCGTCACAGACTAGCTGTTACGGAATAATAATAATACTATACGAGAAATCTACAATGTTTAATAGTTAAAATAGGCATTATAGTCAATCATACATGTATTTCTAAAGTGGTTGTCAACGTATCGACTAAATTGTTCAGAGGATTATTCATAGTCCGGGGTAACTCTATTATCCGGAAAACAAATCTGTCAATCAAATGAACGACAGGTTATATCCGGGCACGGCGGTCACTCTCTGCCAATGATTCTATTATTCTCCTGTCGTTAGGATTCGGGAAGGGACGTCACAAAAGTTTTTTGCAAATTCATAAATTGAAAAATCATAACAATATACTGGCAAACTCCCTTTGACAATACTTCATGTTATAGTTTACATACTCTATGTACTAAAATGCATAATTTTGCGTTAAAAAAAATTCTTTTCCTACAGAGCACATATATTTTAGCACATACATATATATATTGTACATAGCCCAGATATTGGACCACGTATTATTGTAAGGGTTCAGTATTTTAGTGTACATTTCGTGCGTTAAAATGTTACGATTTTGTTTTATAAAATAGGCAATATTGTCATAGACGTAAACAAGAGTTTGTATAGGTGCTTAAGCACAGAGTAGAATCACATAAATGCTTAGATACCGCCAAATCTTCCTGTCAGCGTCGACTAAGTTTTGTATTCAGTTTAAGTTTAGTTTTAGTCCTAACAAGGTGGAATACGTTAACAAGATTACAACGTGTTCACTGTATATGTATTTCACCTTATTTGTACCTTGCCACCGACTCGCTCCATATAATTGCTAAAACCGAATAATATAATACCGCGCAAAAGTGTATCTCAGTCCGGAACGTCAAACCGCTTGTACGAGTAAATGGTGAGTTTTATTATAAATCTGTACCCACTTTGAACTTTTATGTTTATTTAAACTGCCTTTCAGTTGCCGACTCAAAACTGCAATTTCAGACATTTTCCATTTCGCTCTTAATTAATTACGGCCCGCTTTTAAAGGGAGAACAGCGGTAGCAGTTTATAAAGAAAATGCAATTAATGCACAAATGTCGATTGTTATAAGTACGTAACTTTGTCTAGTTCCGACTCATTGGCTGCTCCATCGTCGTAAAACCTCAATTATTGAATGGAAAAACGTAGAACTTTTGATAGGGACATATTTTAGTGGCCTTAATTATCACTAAAGGGTGAATTTATAAACCTCCACTGGTATGGACGGGAAGGTGATATGAGGTGGAAAGTGGAGAAGAGAGTATGTGCGAACATTCATCACTTTTGTAACAGGTAAAAGCGATATCTACAGGTAGCATTTATGACGTAGACAACCACTAAGAGAGGATTTCAAAAACTCCAATCCTCAGGGAGTAAAATGGGATGTAAGTTTACACTGAATGTTCTCTCTTGAAAGAAACGTCCAAGTTTAGAAACAGGTAACATTTATGACCTTAGACAAACTTTGATTTCGAAAATCCCACGGGACAGCAGAATACACGCGATTAAAGTCGCCGGAGTCTAGTTCTAAAAAAAAATCTGTCTATCTGTGCTTCCTGAATCTTATGAAAAGGAATCTAGAAGCAAGTTACCTCGACTATAATTTCTTTAGCTCTGGCCATATTCATAATTATTAAGTCCGAATAGGCGCTGAATTGAATAACTATTCACACAGGTGGGTTTCCTTCCGCGCCGATGCTGCTTAATAGCGAAGTGCTCAGTTCAGCAAAGGAGAGGGTATTAAAAGAGAGAATTTTAATAATTTTCAGATATCTTACCATTTGGAATATTAAAACTTCACTGAGTTAAAAATATGTTTATTTTTGTGTAAAATATCTTTTAAGGATTATGCGATTTTGAACTATCACTGTATATATGTATATAAATGCCATATGCTGTATTATACATATAGGCCAATACACATATATTTTGACCAAATAGGTCAGATATTGGCTGATAGAGGAGTCGGAAGTCACTGAAACCGGCGAGCTTGTACGAAGAGTATTGAACCTGGAAAAAGCTCTCTGTAAGGATAGATGCATTTGATCCTTCCTGCTCACTGCCTATCCCGTAGAACCCTGGCTTGAAAATATAATAATAATAATAATATATAATATGTCCCGCCATCGAATAAGGGGTGAGCCTAATGCCATATACCAAGCATAAATCCGGACTCCTTGCTACTACTGGGAAATTGAAGCTACAAAAACCCAATAAGACTGTGCCCGATCCAAATCGAACAAAGACCTCTTAATCAGCAGACTCGCTAGAAACCAATCGACCAACGGGGCACCGAGATCTCTCTCGGTGAGTAAAACCCTTTAGTTTTATAAATTTGTGGCAAATCTATCAGTATAGCGACCAATCACTTAACTTATCAATGTTAGTGTTTACTTGTTCATTTTATTGTTGAGTTTTCCTGAAATCAAATGATTACAAAAGCGAAGTACATTTAAACTTTTTGTAGTTAACGGTTTTTTAAACTTTGAGGCCAATTTATGTCGCTGCTCAATTGATATTTTTAATTTTGATTAAAAATATATGAGTGAGTAATCTTTACGCACTATTGAAGAACATTTCTTGAACTTTGGGACGGAAATTACAGTCCATTTATATTACGATAGGGCAATTTATTAATAAGATGATATGTCGAATATTACACATCATATTCGACTACTGTAGATCTCGCTCGTTTTTAACTTAAAAGGGCATTTAGAATGAAAGATAGTGTTTTGTTTTGTATTGACTTTTTTTATCCACCATTGGAGAGCGACATATTTGTATAAGGCTGTTTAACAGTGTATGTGGGAATCACGTTTACCTGATCATAACTTTTGACAGCGTGATGAAGTGCTGTTCAGCCTCCATGGTGCATTTCCGCAGGTGAGATTGTTCAAAGCGCAGATCAGAAATGTGAGTGTATATATGTGTAAATATCACAGTGTATTACAATTAAATCCGGAGTTGACATGTACGATTATCATCTTCACTACAATCACAAACCTCGTCACCTTCTACCCAGAGTTGACTTGGGTAAAAAGAAATTACAAAATAATTGGCGAACAGAAGAACGAGTCACATGATGGTAAGCGGTTACCGTCGCCTTTGGATATTTGTAACACCCGAGGAGTGGCCTATGCTCCGCCGGTTCTGAAGGAGAGCTACAATAGTTTCAATAAATAATTAAGTTACATTACATTGCAAGGGTTGTGTAGCACAAAGTCATGGCGGTACGCGACCATTGCGTCTCGTAGCGTGACGCACGCGACCGCCTCACAGTCACGATAGCATTTTCAACCAATTACAAGATTTTTACTCACTATTTTTATGTAATAAAACATCGTGTTATTTAGGGCATTTATAATTGAATGAATCACGAACTGACGATTACATAAACTCGACAATTTTCTCCTTTAAACACAAAGTGGAAAATTTCTTTATCCAATTATACAGTTGCAACTCGGATTGTACCTACAATTTAAAACTCGCACAATAATCGTAGTGTACATTTGAGACTTGTGCAAATTTTAATTCGAAATTAAGTTAATACTGCGAAGCGAACAACTCCATTTTTAACGTAGCTCTTGGCTTCCGGAAAAACCGTAGAGAGCTCTCTCTTTCTCTCACTGAACATTCGTTACCTTAAAATTTATAATTCATTAAAAAATGCCTCCGATAGCCGGGTGAGCATTTTTCCTCTCGCACCCTCACCGCCCCCGAAAATATTACTATTATTCGAAGCACCCTGCACACTAAATATACAAGTACGTACGGGATATTATTCTCCGTGCACCAAAGACGAAGGCACCGAATTATTCACGCAAAGCGCGTTTCACTGAAGCTATTTCTTTATTACATCCATTCTGCCCGCTCTCCAAGCTTATTTCACATGTTTTTATTGTTCTCTTTAAGCTTTCGCCAACATAAACAGAAATACCTCCGAGCCTTGGCCCGTTATATTATCTTGTTATTAACGTTATGGAGTAATTAACAGCCGCCGATTATTACGAAATACGATAACCTCGTTTAAAATGTGATATCAAATTGTTTTGCAGAACAAATTGTGTTAGGTTTTTAAATTAGGATCTTTCATTCTTTTTATGGACTGTAATACTTAACGGACTAATCTACTCTAATACTTAACGTACTGCGACCACTGCTACTTCTACTTGCAGTACATGTATGTAATAGTAAACAACTATTTTAACGTAATTCTACAATTTTGTACAATTCCGTTGTTAGGTAGGTACTGGATACAAAAAAGTTACATTGCACGAATGTATATATATTAATAGGGAAAAGTCGAATACAAAATGTGCTTGTATTTTTAAAAGCGATCTCTTTCAACTTGATTTCAGCGATAAAGAGGGTAATGGTATAAGTTAGACATACTTTAACAATAATAAAACTTAGTAAACGCATTCAGTTACGGATTTTTAACGATAGCGTTAACGGCATTGTCTCGAGATAAAGCGTTAAAACAACGATATGAATACTTGTGTAAATACGTTCGATATAAATACACAATATATGAATACCGCAGGTATAATTACACTTTATAAATGCGGGCTCCATTGTGTACATTATTGTTGAATCATCGAAACGGCTATTGGTTAGATTGTCAATCTATATTCCCTAATAGTTGTGGTGGCTGGTGTGATATATGAAATTCCGGTTGTTAGAGGTTCGATATCGATCGAAACGTTGTGTTAATTTGTGTCCGTGCTTTGTGTTGCCTAATGTTTAATATGTACAGATTCCTATCATAACTCCGCCTAGCGACGAACCACAAGCAATTCAATCATATACAAACATTTTGAATCCCGTATAATTTGTATAATTGAAATTGTCTGATTATTATAATATTTTGTAGCGAACGGTTCCATTCTTAAACAAACTCTTGGCTTCTATAAAATCCTAATTTTGAATCCTATTTGCTTTAAAATGTATAGAATAGTTTGTTATTAATTACTAGTATGTAGCCTCACCGGTCTATTGTCTTATCAGGGCTTTCATATTACCTATGTATATTTCAAGTTATATGGGCAACATGTGAAAATACACGATCAGGGTGTCATTTTTTTATGACAGATTTATCAGCATTTGTAACAAAAGCACAATTTTAAGAGCAAACATTGAGAGACAAACTTTTGAAATTATGTTGTTGTGTATAAATATTTGGTATGAAAAATTAGGTTTGTTCCAAACATGTTTCAATCTATCTCAGTCCACTGCTAGACGTAGACCTCCTTTATTGAGCGCCATCGCGCTGTCCTGGACTTGATAATGCAATATAACTGAAAGTAGGATCGAATTTAAAAAGCGCAGTTCCCGAACCGTCACGCGCTGAACATAAACAAAACGCAAACACTGATTTCGCGAGCTCTGAGCAGAAATAGCATCCGGCGTTGCACGTTTTCTGATGAATACCAGGTCTTAGCAATGAATAATAGCTGTCGCTTAATAACAGGACCGTAATTGCGTTATCTATCCCTGGCCGGCGGGGCGCAGGGGGCGGGGATGCTATCCATATTGCGTGCTCGCATAACAGTCAGTAACAGACTTGAATATGAACTAATCGGGCATTCCAAACTCATAATGACAAATCGCTGATAATACTCGCAGCTATACTTACATGAGGGTCAATAAATGTCTCGTTAGTAAATTACACTATCTCTAATAGTTGTTTAAGTAGGTAGATACTACATTTGCACAGAATTCGACGTCTTTAATTCCTTCCTTTATTACGCTCAAGAAGTAAATAACCTCATTAAAGACTTTAATTATCTGTGACTACCTTTGATTAGCGGAGTCGGCTGTCGTGAAACAATTGTCGCTGAAAAAAATGTGCAAAACAAAAAGCGAGCGAAAGTTCCCTCGGTCTCGTTTAATTCCGAGTAGAAGGAGACAACTACATCGCCGGCGAACGGAAACAGATGAGGTTAAGATGAACCGAGGAGAACAATTGATCACGCTAATTTACGAAGTGGCTGGAGGGAAAAAATGTCGCCGATTTGTCACGTCATAACGAGCGGTGGATTGACTGCGATTTCGATGACTTTATTCCCCGCCGAAGTAACGCTTCGTCCGGTTTCGTACAACACACGATTGTTGCAGCTATGGCTTCTCATACGCTACATTGATTTCGCATTTCTCCTCCTCTTTGTCTGATTATTTTTTTGTAAAGCATTCTTATTACTTCCGAAAGAAGGAAAGTGCTTATATGTACTACATACGTACATACATGTGCACGCCTAGTTACGCCAACTGTGCAGTACTTGTGC
Source organism: Parelbella macleannani (assembly GCA_018245755.1). Taxonomy (NCBI): domain Eukaryota; kingdom Metazoa; phylum Arthropoda; class Insecta; order Lepidoptera; family Hesperiidae; genus Parelbella; species Parelbella macleannani. The sequence continues at coordinate 1,448 of DWEE01000004.1, read as the reverse complement.
AATTGGCAGATTGCATGTAAGAATTTCAAACCTCTGAAATAACGGCTTATATCCAGGAAAGCAATGTGCACACGTAGTTGATAATGCCATTCACATATTAACTAATTAATTAGCCGACGTTTGCTAAGCTTCCTTTACATATTGTTATCCAAATACGGGCATTGTGTTCGCGATATAAAGTTCTACGAGCGCGTTCGGTGCGCCGCGAAGCTTTTAAATTCTCATTTAACCGGATTGCCGATATTAAACAATATGCTCCTCCAGCCCGTGGTAAATCGATTTCAGCTGAATTATCAGGTACACATCGTCTCTCTGAACCGAATTTCCTCGGAGCAAATTTTCCTATGTTCACAGTGCGAACATTGTGTTAGTTACATCAAAGACATGCACCAATCGAAACGGAGCTCTAATCTGCTGGAGTAAGATTTACTTTGAATTGTTGCGCGATATTGCAGTTCTAGGTGCGTTCAGAGGTAGGTGGATGAAATATGAGGGCACAAAGGAAGAATCTCATTCCGTTCGTGCCCGGAGCTATGTAGGAGCGAATACCATGTTACTCATATTGAATAATATGAATATACGATCGTACTCAGCGCAAATGTTATTTAAGGCGCGACGACGTTACACATGTAATGTATAAAAGTAATTTATATTGTCGCTTGCCACTCTTGGAGTTATTCGAAGCGTGACTGGAGTAGGTACGAGATGAAAAGATAGTAAATAACTAAACTCTGTGATATTGTTTTGAAACCCTCTTTTTGTATTTTTCTTGTAATACGGTACGAGTGAATCCAATGCGAACATAAACGTTAACGTCAGATTAATTCCGTTAGCGGGCGCGGTGTGCGGCGCGACACAAGGCGCCTCGCTACCCTTTACGACCGCCCCAATAAAGAAACAAAGGAACGTAGTAGTGAATCGTAAAAACAACACTAATCCCAATGTGTCCCGAAAAAATCCCGCACTGAAAGTGCCCGCTTCGCGTTATGCCCGAAAATATTGTCCGTGTTTTGATTTATGGGCCTTAAAAGCGGCCCCGCGCCTCGCCTCCAGTTATTGTTTTTCCTCTTTATAAAAATTGCTGTAGCTATACTTTCCCTCCGATTATAGTACCCACACCGATTCCGAGTCAAATATTATGTCGATTTTTTCCTCGCTTGTTTGTTTTCGAAGATGGAAATTGAAGTTTTAATTATTTCCACGCAAACTATTAGCGTAATCCCTTATTAATATCAAATCTCAACGTGCTACAGTAAAATGTTGGTTATAATAGACTACTTCACGTAACTTAAAGAAAATCTTACATAATATCATACTTATCAAAAAAAAATGGCTACTGAGATCACACCAAAAATGTTTTATGATAATAGGTATTTGTCTAAAAGATATTGCACTACTTTTAAGGATATTATTTAATATTTTAATTAATGATATTATATGTATGTATG
>DWEE01000003.1:0-31955 GCA_018245755.1 Parelbella macleannani | reverse complement strand
GCCGAACAGATAATAAAAGTTGCTACTTTTTTTTAAAAAGCAAACATCTACGCTTTTGCGTCGACATATACATATCGATATACATTTAAGTGATTTAACATGTTTGTATAGTATTTTATGATGAAATAAAAATAGAATATGAATTTGAAAATTTTATTTTATCATATATGGTACCTTTTAACTTTTTCTTTGGGTGTGTCTTTATCACACTATATTCATTCAAGTACAAGTTTAGTTTTGACGGTTGTAAAAGCGACTGCCGATCTGGAGATCCTGAGCTCAAATCCCGGGTCGGATACTATTGGATTTTTCTAATTTTATTCGAATTTCTCTTGTAGTTAATCGGAACCTGGTCTGTGCTCGGTGTGTAGCAATAGGCTCACCGCCTATTCCATGGGACGTAAACGTAACTAGTGAAACGTGGGAGTCTACTACACTCCTCTGTTTACCCCTTCGTGGATTACAGGCGTGATGTTACGTTCAAGTTTATATCGATACGTTTTATATGGATCTGTGATTATTGTTATTATGATATCATCAACGTTCAATGTTATATTAAATAAGGAAATAACAGGCACCTCATTATATTAGGGGTGTTCAATCGCGTCCCAACCTTCGCGTAACGCACCCTCTTTGAAAGGTAATAAGTGTAGGTTATATTTATAGGTGAAGTTGCTTTATAATAAAAATCCATTAGCTTCGGCCTTCGGGCAGTACTCGTGTAGCACCACGTGGGCGCTTTATACATTATAGCGTCGAGCAAGGAACAGCAGTGAAGTATCGTCTATAACCCCCCACATCGATAATGTAATTCGCTTTAATATAACGTAAAAATAATTTAGGAAATTTTGGCAATAAGCTCATCTCTATGCCATGGAACGTATTACAATTGGTGAAATATAGAAGTCCTACGCTCCGCTGTCTAGCCGTTTGGGAAAATACAGGTGTAAGGTGATGCTGTAAAATATAATATATGATTAGTAAAACAATCTACTTACTACACAAAGCCCAAATCTTTCTACATACATAAATCTAAACAAGTATGTATTGTTGAAATTTATCTAACCGTTCGGTATCTGTTCGGCGAGATGATAAATGTATATGCGTCTTTTACAATAGCGCCGTCATGAATATGAATCTCTCCGAAATGCTAAATATCATTTGATACATCGACCGTTGGACGGCCGCCAAGCGCCCGTGACACGGGCATCATGCGGTCCGGGATACAAGTGAGCGGGTGCAGTTAAACTGTGTCCGCTTGTGGGTCAAGGGGCGTCGGATGGCGCTCGCCGCTCGTCCCGGAATCATGATGGATGACCTAAAATTATTTCCTAGTCGCTTCTAACGTTTACATTGTTCGAGCTTCCAAATGATTTCCCTATGATGTTAATATTGCTTGCCCTATGCTTCCGTCCGCTTTATAGTCCTTTGTAGGTTTTAGCATCTAAGGGTATTTGTTGCCATTTCGTCTTGTCCCTGGACGTCTCCCAGCTGTGAACTTGTTCATGTTTCTAAGGTCATATTTTTGCACTTAATTCGTCCGGCGCTTTCTGTGTCTCTTCCCATAAGTCTTTTTTGGTTTGGGTTTCAGTCTGTTATTATCTCGAAGCTCTTGCTTTTAACACAATTAACAGGAATTGTACCTGAACAGTGTAAACATGGTTAAGTTCGAGTCTCGTTTTAATTAGCGGTTCCGAGACTGCGGCGAGTGTCGCAAAATTCGTCTGTTTGACTAAGTTTCATTACATTGTATGTAACTCATCGCTGTGGTATGTCTGTATGGTTACATCTATGTATATACGTTTAGTTTGATGTTACACGTGTATAATGAGGAATTTATACGGCATATAATGTTATATATGATGGTGATGATGTCATCGGTGATGATAATGATAAATAATGTAATAAGTTGAAAACTTGATATTGTGTGTGTGTGATCGTACGTGTTTCAATGCATATACTTCGTATGCTTTTGTGTGTATGTATCCGTAACGGATTTTAGTGTGTGTAACTATTATTATTACTAACTGGAAAGGTGTTCGTGATGATGGATGAGATCTAGTAAACCCTGTTTACCCAGGTCAGATTGTTGAAGACGATGAAGGAAGATCTAAATAATTGTATTGTTGTGTTTTCAGGTTAGTAGTGTCGCAGAACCAGCGCGCTCTCCACATAGTGTTCCCTCATCATTTCCTGGACTCGCCAGAGTGGTTCGGAGTTTCCACTGACGAGTTCTTTCAGGTATGCTCAGTCTATGGATAGCTAATGTTAATCGTAATTTTTTTCAAACCTTATCAAATTCAAGAGATATCGAATCAAAAACATCATAGAACAATGAATGATGTTTTTATATTATACGTTTTGTTACTTTACAATGTCTTTCTGACACTTCGAACGAGTCGCAGGCTTATAGCTCAGCAAATATCGCAATTGTTCCGGCTTTTATACTACGAGCAAAACGACGATGAGATGAGAATATGATTCTAAATATGTATAAAAGAGGTGGGATAAATCGATTACAAATGAGATTGATTTTTATTAAGAATTGATTAAATTGCACACTTGACCAACGCGAGTAATGATTGACTTTTACTTTCTCATACTGAGAAGAGGTCTGTGTGCAATGGTGGTACGATAATAACGGTTGAAGATTCTAAGAAACTAATTCTATTCTAAGAAGGTGGGCTAATTAAAACTAAAGAAATAACGTGAATTTTTCAGGTGTCAATAATGGCGATGGAGGAATCGCGCGTGCTGGTGTGGCACAGGGATAAGTTGAAGCTTTCTATCATGTCGGACGCGTTTCTGCAGGCCGTGTTCGATCACATCCTGGGCCGGGACGTCGTGCACAAGCTCATGCAGGTTTGTGTTGTTTCATGTGTGTAGTTTTGTGGCTGATATATTCAACAATGGTTAAACAATAGTCTCCCTATTGTTTATCATGATTAAATCCAAGCACGGTTCACATGTGACACGTGCTATTTAAATATCGATAGTGGCGATCGTTTTTGATGTTATTAAAAATAATTGTCCAACGAAACTGTGATTTCCAAAATGATGATACCTTAATAAGTAGTCCTATTACTTTTTTGGAAAGTCCTTGTTCATATATATGTATTTCGATCCATTGTGCAATAGTTACGGCTTATAGAAATAAAAGAAAAATTGGCTTTAATTTAGCTCAATTATTTTCTTATTAACGGATTGCAGGTGAGCGAAACAATGGCGGTGAGCAATGGCCACTTGCCGAACAGCTACGAGGAGGGCGAGGACAAGCCGATGCTCGTGGTGAAGAAAGCGGGCGACGGACCTGGCATCACGGCGCTGCTCAACCGACAGCTGCAAGGTAAGCGCCAATGAGGGTCTGATGCATGTGGAGACAAACAGTCCGGTAAGTTTGTTTGTGAACTATAAGAGACTTGGAATATACCTATGTACACATTTGCGTTAAAATAACTTACTATCAGGATTGGAAGTTTTTAGACATTCTGTTTTAGGCTTTATAAGAAATTCGTTGGAGATCGTATTTTTAATAAAGCATTCAAAGTTTGATCTCTGGGGTGGATGGCACTTGTCATAAAGCGTTCAAATTTTGATCGTTGAAGTGGCCATGATCCTATGCAAGACAATCATTGGTCGTTTGTTAGCGACTGTGGATACTAAATGGAGGATTGTGAGTTTGATTCCCATCCAAGATGTACCTGGATGATGGTGTACCTGTGTAATAAGCGTGAGTATTGTTCTGTGAGTATAAAGTTATCTATATAGGTATGCGTTTAGAAATGTATATATGTAGTTTAATACTTATCTAGTTACTATAGAATAGGTCTCGATTAAAACCAGATGGCCATTTGTGATTTGACCCAGATTTATTTATTATTATTTAGTCAGTCGCCTGCGCCAGATTGTGCTCAAAGCCTAAGGGTTAAGGTCGAAATTTCTATGCACTCTGTGGAAATTATGACCTAACATGTGCACAGTGTTCGGTGTATGTGTGTATTATATACATACGTATGTATGTGTTACTGTGATAATAATTCATTGTTGTTTATATCGGGTGTAGGGCACAAGGCATTGGGTCATAATAATTCTGTTAACATTCTTAGGTTGCGATCTGGTGTTAGGTCAGTTTTAGTACCTATTTCTGCTTTAAAGTAAATGTAACATGTCAATGCGTTTTCTGGTATGTCTCATTAAAGCATATGTCAAAATGTCATATTTATATCATATTTTTTGAAAAGGGCGTAATGTTAAATATATAAAAACTCGTAATATTTTAAGTTATCGCATCGTTGTTTATAAATACCATATATGGTCATTGTTGTTTGTGATATGTACAATACTCTGTTGTTCATAGTTTTAATATATGTATATTATGTTTATTGTATTGGTAATCGCCCATAATTGATGCTAGTAATTGTCTATTGCTTAGAAAAAACTAAACGTAACTTATTGTCGTAAGGAGTTGCCTGTGTATAAAATTAATATAAAATTGAAATCCACATATCGCAAACAAATAAATGTCATGTTATGACAATTTTTTAATTATTTATTGGTAATATTATAGGTACTATGGACATATTTGAATATTTACAGTTCATTTTCCGTTAACAATTGAGAATAAATCATTATTATGTTATGTTACACTGGCAACTCTGGTACATTTTTCTTACATTATATTAAAGCTTGTGTCGTATTGTAATGTGCTCGTGCGTCTATAGAATTTCAAGTGATGGCAGGTCTCAAATTCGACGGACGCATTTAATAGAGACGCTCGACTGTCGGCTTGGACCTAGAGTCTTCTTACTGAAACGTCGAATAGGAAATTTTGCCATGATCGATACCAGTAGAGTTTCAAGTCGGACATACTAAATAGGTGTCTGCAGTGGTCAGTTGATTATGAGCGGCACGCCAATGAGCCGCGTGGCACGGTGAGCCCGTGGAGGTGCGAGATGGCAATATGTAGAGTATCGTAGAGCTAAGAGGTCGTAGATCCGCGAGTGGCGGCGAGCGCGCCGCGCCGCGCCGCCGAGCGCGCGCCGCTGCTGAGCGCCGCGCCCGCGCCCGCCCCCGCGCCCGCCCCCGCGCTCGCCTCCGCGCGCCGCCTGCGCTGACCGCCCCCACCCAGCCTCCTTGCCTCCCCTATCAACCTTCTTTATCCTCTCTAATATCCCTAGCACATTTCCTGTCTCACCCCCATAACCCTTACTCAATCGTGCCCTTTTCTATTTATTCAACTGATAGCTGAGTTAGGCCTCGCAGTGTTATATTATTTACCAGTCTAAATTTACTTAAAATTACTGACAATTCGCCTAACGTGGCGTTATTGGATTTATCTCAAGCAGGAATTTAAATTTTCGCCCTAACATAAAATACATCAATGATTATATTATTAACCGCCCCAGATTGGTTTCATGGTCTAATCTAATGTAAAAAGGGTTCTTAAAAATCATAGTTTGATTATGACGGCACGTAATTTAAAAAAACATAAATTCTGTTTCATTAGGCGCAGTGCACAGTGTAAAGAGAAAAAAAATCTCATTCCAAATTTAAAATTATCCTTCAACGTAGTACCGTCCTGTAAAGTAACAATTAGAACTTAAAAATCCGTTATACAGGTACTTAGGAATTAGAACGCCATTTTGTTTTATGCTGCATTTAGATTATTTATGACAATTTTACAGTTACGTCGCCGATTTTGTATCTGTGGTTGGAACCTGTAGTGACCAAAACAAAATGGCGCGAAATACGAATATGGAATTATATTTTTTATGTGTCGTAATACTAGGTCAATATCGTCAATAATTAAAAAGTATTTAAGCATTATTCGCAAATACCTAATTGAATATAATAATTACATGCCTTTACACACATTTGCACTATTTACTTATAAGGGTCGGTGCAGCTATCTCTCTCTTTCCTATCCCTCCTCCTTCGAGGTTCTTTATGGCACTGAAATGAATCTCATTTATTTGTGTAAAAGCTCAAGAATATATTTTTTGCTTGCTCAATAATACTACATAACTAATATTACATTATCACGTGTGGGCTTTGTGTCACATTATACTTATTTACAATATATACTAACCAACCATCACTTATGTACCTATTATGAGTGTCATATTTTTAGTCTTACATTATATATGCATATATGTATGTATGTATATACAGGTGTGGGATACAACTAAATAGATTTACACTGGTGTTTCTAGTTTATTTCGTTTATGTATTTACGCGTTTCTATGTACATATAAGTATATATTTATTTAAATTATTATATTAGTAAGTTTCAGTATTTTTTATTAACCTTTGATATTTTACTTCACATGTACACGGACGGCGGTCTATATACTTATAGTATTACTGAAGAATTATGGATGTCATGAACTGACATGTTTTATGGCTGAATAGCATTTCTAACGTCATATAAGACAGTATTAAGTTGTGTTTATAGTATAATAAAAGAAAGCCACATAATCGAACATGACCATTTATTATATTACGTGAAATGGATTTTTTTTCCAGTTCGCCGTTATTATAATACTTTTTTTTACGTTAGTAATACGAAGTGTCCGTTGGCCGCCCGTAAGTACCGTCCTAGTCTATAGATTGTGCTAATATCTCTCTACTTGTATTGATATGATATCAAATGGTTGTGTGGGAATAATTATCGTAGATTATTTCATAATTATCATAAATTTGTAGGAGTATTGGTGGCTATTTAAATAGCCGGCATAGTCAAATCTGGCTATTGCTGTCATAATAACATTCATCGAAATGGTTCATTTCATTTTTATCATTTCTTTTATGCCAATATATCTTTATATCTTTCGCCATATATCTTTAATGCCAATAATAATAATGCAAAATTTCAACTTGCTTCTTGAGAGCGGTAAATAAAAAATAATGGCAACATGTAATGTAATGCACACACGTTATATAAAACCTTAAATTAATATTTGAGATAATGAAATGTCTTAAGTCTTGCTCTCAATACATTTTGATTAGTATATTTCCTGAAACAATGATTAAGTTAAATAACAGCACCAAAAAGAATTGTTCACCGAGTCATTATAATATAACCGGAAAAGAAATATGTAGCAACAAAATCTCGAATCGCGACAAAAATGATTCCTATTCCATTTAACAAAAAATCCCTTGGCGATTTTTATCTAACATCCAATAATCTTGAGCGTAATATTTATTTATCACTATTTGCATGTCTAAATAATTTTTATTCTATCAATTGAATAATATACAACGCATATTAAACGTCTGTAATGTAACTTGCTTTAAATTTACCACAAATGTCAAATTTGACAAGCGATATCACTGCTTTTCGATGACATTAAAAAAATAAGTGATCCCCGTATAAATAATACGTTGCTTTAAAATATTGTTACCCCTGTTGTCCCTGTTTAACTTTTAATCTATGATTAGGTATAAATTGAGCTTTACGAGAATTAATTTACGATTTTCCCAAGTCCCGTCCTTGTGTCCAAATTCCGTGAGCATGCTTGGAAGACCGGCAAAAGGCAGGTAATTTTATGTTCTTATAATTTTTCTTTACACCCTACACATTCCTTCTCTGTGATATCACCATTTTTCAAGTTTTTTTTTAAATCTAATGCACTATACGTCACGTTATAAATAATTATATATTGAGTGATACGAATGTTTTTCGATTAAAATAAATATAAGAAATAGAAACTTTTATGTCCACTTAAAAGATGCAAGTTGGAATTTTCTTTATTGTTGCATTTATTAAAATTATACTGAAAAAAATAATTTAAGTTAGTGTAATCGAACATGTACATTGTACATGTATTTCAATATCACGATTGTATCAAAGAAGTAATCTCGTCTTTGTTTTCGAAAATATGTATAAATAGGTACCTAACCATTCCGGCTGTGAATTTGACAGAAAATAAATTTCTGCAGCTGTATTTAAATAGTATTTTAAAACAGCGTCACCTGTGTTCCTATTCACGCTGTTTACACTCGGCGCACAGACTGTGAAAATCCTACACTATTCAGGCGTAGTCAACATGCCTGGAATTTTTATTTCCTATCGCCCTCTCGTGAAATGAAACGACTTATCTCACGCGTCTGCTCAAGTACACTGGCTATCACATCCGACTTAAAACGGAACACGTCTACGCAAGCGTTGTTGCTTTGCGGCAAAATTAATTAGTTAACCCTAAATTGCCTCTTCAGCTTGACAAATCTACTGCTGTTTTCGCATAACGTTCTTGCTACTCTGTCGTTGTATATTAGTATTTATATGCACTTTCAAGTGGTGTCATTGAAGAGCACGTAAAAAATGATTGGATTGAAAACTTTTTAAATTATGATCTTTTTACTGTTGTGTACTGGTATTAATTCTTTAAAGTATACTACATGTGAAGTATGTTTTATACGCGTCTATGACACGATTTAGACAGTACCTTTAAAGTTACAGAATAATATCAAGATTCCTTGATAGTAATAAGAATATTACTCTCTTTATACAGTTCTCTAAAGTGTTTCTGGAAAATTCTTAATATGAATTCGTAGTCGTTCAAGAAGCGTGTAAGCTGGTCTTGTACAATATTGAAACTATTCACCGGTAAAACCTGGTTTCATTGAATTTGTTTACACAGATGCTAATTAACGTTTTAAATATAAAATGATTTAATAATTATTAATTTTATGAAACGTGTGTTTATATTGTAAATGAATGATGAATTACGTACAATAATTTTTTTGCGGCCCTTGCGTCATTCCACTTTCGGAACATCGTCCTCTCGTTGAGTGAGAGGGTTAAGGCTGTATGTAGTTTGCTACGCTGGTCAAGCGCGGGTTACGCAATAATACAATAATTATTATCCTTTGATGTAGCGACGGATCCAAACGCCTGGCGTCTGGGGCGGATCGAGGAAGCGGACCACGAGACGCCGGTGTGAGGCCGCGCGCGCCTGGCGCCGCCGCCAGGCCGCCCGCGCACCAACCGCTGCACGGGACACTCGTCTCTATTGCGTTGAGCATACACCTCGAAATGGATTCAATGTTCAATGCCACTGGTGCTTTCGTTTGTCGGTGACTATGATAGTGGAAGTGAATATCGTAGTAGTATGTTCGTTGAGCCGTCAATTGAAGTGAGCGATTGGCTCTGACTTGAATTTGAATGTGGAACGAATATCTTTATTTGGAATCATCGTAACCTTTTGAACAACGGTTTTTATTTCTTTTGTAGACTACGTGGTTGCATTATTGTCAAACGGTTTTAAACAGCTAAATGTTTCGAAATTTTAAAATAATGTTTTGTTTAATATAATTGCTCAAAATGTTATATGATTTTAACTTTGAATGTTGAATAATTGATTATATTGATTGATCTGATGGTTATGTGTTAAAATGTGATAAAGCCTTGGTTTTGTTTTGGTATTGACTCGTTTTTTAAATATGTATTTAGCTGGAAACTAAGGATTGTATATAGTGAAACCGAAAAGATTATTACTGTATAGGAATATTATCTAGATATTTATGTAAAAAATATTGTTATTTTTTGTCAAGCGATTGAGACATTATATTTTAAATTGTATCGATTTTTATACCGAAACAAAACGTTAATGAAATGTGTTTCGTGATGCGAAGATAAAGATTGTAACTATATGATTATATTTGTTAAAATAGCGTGGATTAAATATCATTTTTTTTTTTCGTTTCAAACGTTACTTTGAATTGCGTGAAAAAGCAAAGTTAATAGACGTTAAATTTTTTATTTATTTATTAGGTTGTTTTCTTTTAAATTAATAATAGTTTATAATTACATCTTTATCTTCTAAAGGCAGTTCAGAAACGAATTTAAGGATCAAAATCATAAATATTCTATGATGTATTATTTTGTGTACACGGTATGTATGTATTAAAGTAACAAGTAAGAAAGACACAGTAATTCGAAACACAGAGCAAAATACAAGTAGACATGGCAGCTAAACGTTATTCTTTATTTTCCGTTATGACATAGGTATCTACATTTTTAATATGGACTATCATCGTGTTTTGTGACGCGGTATAAAAATATATGCTTGATATCTGTTCTGTGCATCGGATTATTGTGCCCAAAAACGTTTTTTTATAGATGTTCATGTAAATATCGATGCAATAATGTAAGAAATTTAAATATTCGTTTGGTTTCCATTTATCTATACTCCAGAGATCGGTCTCAAAAAATTGTACGTTTTCGAAACAACATACAATTAAGTGACAAGAATAGAAATAGCCAAAAAAATCTGCATACTGTGTTCTTCATGGAATTGACAGAAAAAGGATTTGTATGGTAAATAACTCGACTATAAACACAGATGTGAGAAGATGGTACGATATATTAAAAATTATTGTTACAATATTAACAATTTATGAATAATTTCTAACATCGTCACCCGCCACAGAGTATGCTAGTCAGAAAGACAACGGTTAAATTGTACTGTGACACACATTCATTATACAGTGAATGCGGTACAATTGTATGATTTATCTGAAACATATTGTTCCATAGTCTATGGTGCTCGTATAGGTACATTGTCGCCCGTGACTAGATTATTTACACTACCAGAACTGTCCTGTGGGACTGAAACAAATGTCTAAATCCAATACCGATAAATTCACATTTCAGACAAATGGTCGAAAACCGACTTCTGACCAACCTCTAATCAACATGGTGACCATAATGCTAAACAGGGCGTGGCAATACAGCCATCACATCCATATTTCGCGAAATTCGACAAATAGGTCCACGTGCTGATCCAAAAGATCCGTGACTTGTACAATTACATATACATATTATATTGGATTTTTTTTATTACTTTATATGTTTTGTAAGTTTGTATCTCCAAATTTTTATGTTTTTTGCATCATTGGCATAGTGAATCTTCATTGTATATAATGAGTACATAAGAAGTATTTCCCAACGGGTGATCATATTGATTGTATCGCATTCGACGTTGATACACTACGAAATTTAAAAAAAAACAATCCGTCACATTTTACATAGTAATGTTATGTACACACAGTAATAAACTTACGACCATTATTATACTTACCTATGATATAATATTGTACAAATATAATTAAACGGAAAATATGAAAAAAAATAAAACAGCCTTAAAAAAACTAATGGTAATCTAAAAGTCTGTGTTATACAGAAATAGTTATAAGTACGCAGCTATAAAGTACATTACCGGGAAGTTGTAACGAAACGTAGAGTATGTATCTTAGGCGGGTAAAAATGTTCCCAGCGTGTCTGGTTCAATCTGTACGGATTGAAATAATGATAAGTACATAGAATTCAAAAATAGAAATAAATGAAGGTGCCCTAAGTTTATATACATCTGCGTGTGTGTTGCGGTTAGAGTATGAATGTATAGTGTCGATGGTCGAGATGTTACACATTTAATTTGCTAAAATTGACGTGATCATAGTCAATAAATTTGGATAGATTGCTTTTGAGATTATTTTTTATGGAGACAACTCGCAATGCGTTTAATTAATACAGAACGTTAACAATCCAAAAACTTCGATCAATTTAAACCTCTAAATTCATGCTATAATTATTATACCAGTGTTAACAAGACATAAAAGATATAAATTAAACAAAATGCTAATATAATAGAAATTCTATAATGATCTCAAATTACGTGAAGTATTTCCTTTATATTTTTATATATTATGCATAATTTTTTATTTCCCAACGTTCACCACAAATTTACTTCATAATCAATCAATCGTAAAATTGATTACTCAAAATACGCGGAACAATAAACAATACAATCGTAAAAAAATATCTTTGCAAAGCATCGTCTTAAGATATTCTAATGCCAGTGGCCTGATTACATAACGTGCAATCTTAAATCGACAAATAAAATGTCTATTGCTTTGTGCATTTTCAACATTAGTAACCGTCTACATAATTGGGCCACAGCCATTGGACCGTGTTAGAACGAATCGGTTTTCTGGTAGACCACAATGACCCAACATTACATACAATCTGGATGTATTTAAAATATAGAGATAAAAAGAAATCAATTACATTTCTGAATATAATCTTAACATTTATATCATTCTGTTATGAGGGTGAAAATAATGAAAATAGGCAGAAAACCGTATTTTTCGGTAATGAATTATAAATGCTTAATTTTTCTATTCATTGACTGATGATGTGTCTAAAGTTAAATATGTTGAACCAATGATGTGTTGTCTTCATAAGTCAAGTGCTGTCATATTATAAAATGTATGGTTTAAAAATCACGCACAAGTATGACACAGTTACCGGGCTGTTCAGAACCCGGACTGTGAGTCAGTGACAACCATGGTTATATTTGTTCTAATTGTAGAATTTTGGCTGTTTAAAAAATTTAAAATCCATTGTTGTAGGGACATTCGGTTTGTAATATGAAAACTGCTATGTAACATAGACAAATTCAATATAATAATCAAAATGGTCTTGACATTTCAACAAATATCTTAACATTCCAAAGCGTTTGGTGTTTAATTGAATTTTGCAGCTTTATCGATTTATGTATGTATGTATTCTTAAGTATAGAATATTGTGAATGCACTGCCATTGAATATTAAATTATAATAATGATCTGTAACAGAATGAAGGATAGTTACTCCTACGCCACAGTTACTGTTGTATTTAAGGATCTCAGAATATACTTCAATGTAATCTGTGAGAGTTTAAAATTAACGTGTCTTATACTACAAAAATAACCACAAGCTATTGATATTGTAAAAAAACTGCAATTGAAATGTAATTTATGTAGATACAGCGTTGTTTTACACAGGTTATTTGATAAATTGTCTTATTTCTTCCCATTTACATACGGCAATACTGAATACATTTTTATAGCGTAAATATGTAAAAACATTGTCACTTGTTATTTACCTAAAATTTGCTGTTTAATCGTTTGTAGTGGAACAATGCCAACAGTTTTTGGATAAGACAAGTTAGGTAGAGCTCTCACATTTATCACTTAACATAATATACTAAGCGAATTGAACCTAAGGTGATATTACACCACTGATAAGGAACTGTATTGGTGGTATACTGTCATGTAGAGAATGCCTTAAAGAATTGCCACTTGTGATGTTTGTAAATTATATATGTGTGACTGTTATCTGAATCATTGTAGTAAATGTTGGGACAAATAGAGATAAAAAAATAAAAATAATGACTTTTGTAAAGATTGTTTTATTTTATTTATATTTAGTGTAACATTGTCTGTTGTTGAGATTAAAAACATTCAACTAGTGACAGAGATGATTGCATATTATTTAAAAACGTAAATTTCCATTACTGACTTCTAACCATCCATCAAGTGATACAAAATAAATGAGTGTTTTCATATGCACATTTTAATAAAAAAATATACTTAGAATAATATCATAGCTTTTTATTCATAGAGGATACACTTCACCAAATTATTGTAGTTACAGGGTTATTGATCTCAAAACTACAAAAAAAGGATATATCATGACAAAAAATACCAACTCAACCCAAGACAATCTCAATTATGCTTTGAAAGTGTTGTTTTTCAACACATCTGAATTTGACTGCAGTCAGCATACTTACATATATTACATGAATATCATGCTAGAATAAATATTTCGAAATGAGAAACTATTTCTACGCAACAAATATATAGGAGTTGACAAATAAAGAAAGCATGTTTTTTTATTTGAAATTTATAAAAATAGAAAAATATTTTGATGACACTGAACTTAATCAGTGTGGGATGTTTCCATATTACAAATTACAATGTATAATAATTCACAATATTCCTTTGAGATAGATATTCAACACAATCTTGTAATAAATAAAAAAAACTCACTCATAATCACAATTAATAACATTTACGAATCGTCAAATGTCATACGACCAACACCATGCTGCTTTATATATCGTCTGTATTGTTTGTATTTGTTATTTTCCGCAAGAGCCTTTTTCGCTTCTTCGTCTTTCTTTTGTTTCCACACCTGAAACTTCTCCTTAATCCAAAGCTCCTCATCAAGAAACTCCTGTCTGTCCTTCTCTTCTAATGCGCTGAATTGATGCTGGCCAAAGTTCAAGTATCTCCTTATTAAGTATAGCTTCTCATTCCTACCATATGGATGTTTCAGAATGGTGAACTTCCAAAACCAACGTAAATGCCAATAAATCCAATATGCAATAGAATACGGCAGTATTAGCAGTTGTATCCATAAGATATCAACTATTTCCGGTTTCGCATATGCACCTTTGATATCCATGTTCTCTTCTATAACTCTCCTAACTATCCGGTCTTGTTCCTCCTTTAATTCGGCTTTATTTTTCTTAATTTTGCTTCGTATTTGTGACTCCTTAGTTTCCGTTTTTGCTATCTCCAACGCTTTATTTCTGTATTTTGGTATGGTCATGAAATATTTGATCGCCGTGTCGTATTTGGACCACGCACTGTAGTACTGTATAATCGAAATGATTGTGATGGTCACCGCAAGAACTATACGCACATCGACTTTAGGCGCCATCCGTCGCCGGTAGTATCGGTAGTAGTGCGCATAGTACTCCTGCGGGTTGTCCAACATGTAATCGTAATCAGCTCGTTCTTCGTCATCTCGCAGAATCTCGTATGCTGTAGCAATTTCCTTGAATCTTTCCTCAGCAATCTTTTTAGCGTCGGGATCTCTGTGCAAGTCAGGGTGGAATTTTCTTGCCAACTGTCTGTAGCTTTTACCAATCTCATTTTTCGTAGCCTCTCTCGATACTCCTAAAACTTCATAACAGTTCTCTTTCCCACAGTAAATTCCTTCGAGTAGGTGGTCGGCACAAAACACTGTGCCTGTGTGATATATTAACATAAAAACAATTAAATAATAGTAGTTACGGAGCATTTTTGTGTTAAAACATAATCTCTGTGATTAAATGCAGCTACTCTGACTAGTACTTCGGATATTCTGATATAAATAAGATTTGGCAAACTGTACAGCTGGCTGTCACCGTCTTGACGGTAAAAGTAAATGTCAACGTTGTAGACGTCATAGACGTCCCGTATCGACGTTTGTTAATATACATTCCAATTTAAATAAAAATGTAAATTTTCAAGTTTAACTCTTAATCATTTATTACTTAATATTTTTTTATAATTAAGATGACGCGAGAAGTAATTGATAAAAAAAGTAAGTGGTTAAAAAAGTATTATTTATGAAATAATAGAATATTATTTGGAAAGTACAGCATAAATACAAGCTATAAAAAATAACGATGGGTATCATTTACTGAAATCACGAATCAGAATAATAAAAGGGGATTTATTACAATCATTATCCAGTGCGACACTTTTAACGTATGTTTAATTGTACGTGTTACAATGTTATGTTTACAGAACCATTCTTAGAGCAACAACATTAATTATTAATTAAATTTAATGAAAAATGGTCGACTGAAATACTAGAATCTGTGGCTGTGACGTGTTTGAAAAAAGTTAAAAGCGATTGTACTCTTTGTATTTCTCTTGACACTGACAGCAAAATAAATCATGCAACGCAGTGAATATCATATTAGTAATTGGTGAATATGTATCAAAGATGCCCTAATTAATAGTAACAGTTATAAAACATTAATATTGTTTGGACAAAATTCATTTTGGAATTCAGTGCAATGTTTCCAGATGAACTAAAAAAGTTTTCTGATAATGTGTACTATTTCATTGTTGGAAACGATGGACCTTCAGGCAGTGGGCTGCTGGTTAAACATATGGGGACTCAAGAGAAGGACGGTGATTTCAGTTTTCCTAATACAATCAAACCGTGGCGTGAATATTTGACAATAAAGGAGGAGATTAACACGGAACAGCCATTATTGCAATACATAAACAAAGACGTTCAACACTTGATAGATGAATCGAAAAATTGGGACGTGTCCGTGAGCAAGGCGGAAGAACGAGGCGATCGAGTACATCTGTTTTTAGAGCGCGCCCCAGCGATCCTCATGGGCTTGTTGAATGCAATTGAGGTACATCATATTATTGCACAATGCTTCACAATAAAACCCTGCTCGGTGGAACTCGATCCATTGTGTGTCAGTTCACGCGATGTAACATCGGTACGTGTTAAACTGTTGGCGAAGGTCATAGAAAATTTGTATGCAATCAGTGCCAAGTGCCGCGAGCTGTCGCCGCAGATATTCGTCACGACGAAATCAACTAGCAAAAGACTTGGTAGCTGGGTCGTGCATTGTGGACCCGTTTTGAATGCGAAGACTGGTGTCAAGGAAACAACAGTGACTGGTGATGATTTGATAAGGTTAGTAAAAACTTGTGGTGACATAATCAGTTTTTTTTTGTTAATTTGACTATAGTTTTTCTTAACTACCTTGAAATAAAAAATGCAAGTGTTGCTAGTTCAAGTTTGATATCTAAATCAGAATAATGAGGAAAAATAACATCAGGCTACCAAACTATTTAATGCTAATAATGCTTTGTTAAAATCCAATGTGTGGTTGAAAAACAATTTGACATTGGCTGTCATGGTTATAACTAGCTAAGATATTCACTATTAGAGGTCAACTGCTTATCCATATATGGTTGGCATATAGTAAACCATTTGTTGTTGCAATACTGGGTTTTTTGTAGGAACCCATTGATGTCATTGTATTGGCAACAATTATTTATAATTGTACACTTGTATACTTCTATGTCATATCCTTATATATACAAGCATGCACTTTTTTCAATCTCAGTGTATATAAACAAAGATTATTTAATAAGATGTATGTTTATGGATCTGTAGTTATTATAAATTAATATTTTTTTTGACATAACTAATCAATTACTCTAATTCACAGTATGCGTCAAACAGACTTGCAATTGATATTCGAGCACAAAATGGGTGGGAGAATGCAAGCAAATTCCCCTTGGAGTGATTACATGCTGGTTGTTGGAGAGTCTTCTGTTTCATATGATCTGCTGCGGATTAAACCAAGCAGTCCTGTCAACATAGAGTTTGCTCCTCTGAGATGTGCAAATAAAGGTAAAGGTTTAGCTTTTGTCACTGCCTTTTATTTATTTGTGCTCAATTTCTTACTATAATGTAATATTCTTAGTTTTAAATTAAGCCTACAGTTTTATAACTTATATACAAATAACAGATTGAAGAAAAAGAATCAAAAGTTGCGTTTTGCAGTTTATTAGTCAAGTTTTCCTAGATCTGATTATTCACTCCTCATCATATTACTAATTCTTTCATTATAGCATGTTAAAAAAAATGATGATATCCTCTCAGTAAAATTACTAATACCATTAGTTTTCCTAGCATAGTTTTGCACATGCAACTATCACACTTTAAGTTTCCTTTAAGCTATGTCAGTACTTTTCATTCTAAGTGAAATAATACAAAGGTTGATCATGTTGAATGTTTTATTTGTTACCAATAAATATAATTAACAAATGTGTTACTTACAGAGGCAACATTTATTCTTTACAACTGTGCGAGGCTGCAAAAACTATTGAGATATTTCAATCTTTTACCAACAATGCCCCTGCTGCCTGACTTTGAGGATACAAATTTTAGTCTTCTAACCCATGAGGTAAGAATTTAATGTTACTGATGTGATGAGACAGTGCATATTTTGTGGATTTTCATGTTTTATACTTGCGAGTAGTGATAAAGCAGACAACCATTTGTCTAAGGTATACAAATATTACCAATAATTAGCTATGAGGTGGTCACTTGTAAAAGGTCAAGCAATGTGTTGTTATTAAACTTAAAGTAACTAACTAAAGTAAATAACTTAAAGTAGGATAGGATCAGAATTTTGGGCATTTCTCTATTTAATATGCTATGTTGTTATATTTTGACATTTTCTCAATATATTTACCAACATTAACATATGCCTAATGTCACAAGTATTCATAGAAAGTTACTACTCCGAGCTGTAAGTAGCTGACATTTTATTATCATGTCTGGATCAATAAAAATCTTTTAAGAGTAAATTTCAACATTTTGTTATTGTGTTCGCACTGACCTTGTTAAGACAGACAGAAAAGTACAAAAAGACTTCATGTAGAACAAGCCAGATACAAACTACAAGCAGAGAATTTTACTAGCATGTAATAATTATTTAAATACAACAGATTATATAATCTGGCCATAATATTGTAATAAATAATGTTAAATCAACACCTTAATTTTTTTGTAGCAGTTCCTAATGGTTATTATATTGTTGCAGGCTGAGTGGAACCTCATATTCAACTATATCCTTGGATTGCCCCATGTATTAAATAATGCAGTGCAAATAGATGATAAAACCTGTGTCTTCCGCCCACACACAATATGCATATTTGTGTCATCATTGGTCAAAGCCTTCAGCAAATATTACAGGAAGGTGAAAGTTATTACAGTAAGTAACTTTATATTATTGCACCATTTTTTATCTATATTTTAAGGGCTTTTGATTTCTCTTACATGGTCCATAGGGGATGTGTTTGGAGGATGTCACCACAATCAGTATTATAGATATTATTTTCTCCATTTATAAGATTGCAATATATAGGAATTGTAAATTACTTTTGTCTAAGTAGAGTGAAGGATTTTATTAAGCTTGACATTATTTACACCCAAACAGGACTTTTAATATAGGGTGAAGAATTACTTCTCATGATTTTGATTTATTTTTCATCTTAGGTGGACATATAATTGCTTCTGAGAATTAATTTTGAGTCTCATTTATTAGTATTTATGTATACCACAACAAAAAAAAGGGGGCAAGCATTATTGCTCAGTGAAGGTAATGGATATAAAAGTGATACTGCTAGAGTTGATTTCTGCCAATAAAAAAAATAATACTTTTTTATTGAATCTGCAAGAAAATAACTTCCTTCACATCTCAGTGTGGGCTCTTTTTTATATTGTCAATATTTCAAGTGTCACAGTGCTGCTATGACAAAATAATATCAATAATATTCTTATTTTCATCTGGTGTAAGAGATTTATATTATAACATGACATTGATAAGCAATAGGATTCTTATTAGAATTTGTTCTATAAAAAAATCAAACAATAAATAGACATACTGAATTACTTGAGATAAGTCACATGATATTACACTGTAATTTAAATTTGTAAACTGGACATGTTCAGGACATACTGACATGATACTATGGCCTTAGGATGTTCTTACTATGGCCTTTGTACCAGGAAAATTATCAATCGAAATCTACATTGAAGCATAAATGTTCTTTTTCAATAGTTGATTAATGGACCATTGATTTGCTTTTTTACGTATTTGGTTAGGTTCCATAAAATTTTTATTTTCCATTGTTTCAGGAGCCACGTCCTCATCTGTTACCAGTCCTATTTGCCCGTATCTATATGCTTAAAATATTGAACGATTGTTTAAAATTTTGTTTAAAGTTATTAAACATCAAAACAGTTCGGGAGATGTGAAACCGCTTTGTTTTATTTTTTCCATTGCTTATTTTTTTAATTCAGATAGGAGACCATCGATTTAATCTCAGTCTTAGAATGACGTCTATAAATTACATTTAGCGTTTTCGTAATTATGTTCTAGATATACATTAACTCATGTTACGTAAAACTGAAAAGGGATTATGCTGATAAGGTCGCGTTTATTTTGACAGGCTGACATTGAAAATTGGGCGCGCGAGATTCAAAAATCTGCAATTCGTTTCACTATAAAGTTCCAATCTACGAAGACTTCATAGCTTTTTTATTTAAGAACTGTTTTAACTTTGTTTTCAAAATGCAAATTTATATAACTTTCTCACTATAACAAATACCACGCTGCATGAGCGCGGAGAAAAAAAAATGTTTTGTTTGGAAACACAAAGTTCACGTGATTGACCCAGGTATTTTATTGTGGGCATTGCTCCGCGGCGATTGGCTCGCCGAGTGGCGCACGAACGCGGCCGACAAATCACGAAGCGCTATACACGGTCGCGTTTCCCGACTCGCCTAGTGTGTTTTTGACATCGGTAAATGCAGTCGTGAACTTCGGAGCGGATAAAATACTTTTATTTATAGTTTTTAATCGAATAAAGTCGTGTGTCGTTCGTGAATACCTGTGCCGATTCGGATATAATAATAATGAGTATTGCTGCCCTGATCCAGGCTGCTGAATACATCGAGAGGCGGGACAGAGGTGATTTGGATTTTCTTTGTTTGAATTGTCAATCGAGTGCACTACTCGCTCGCACACGTCAACATGGCTCCCGTCTATTTTTGCCGTGCCATAATCAGCTGATTTTGACGGAATTACAGTTTTCTTTGTTGCAGAGTCGGAACACGGTTACGCGTCGAGTTTGCCGGTGTACGAGGAGTCCAGGTCGGGTGGAAGGCGGCCAAAGACGAAAAAATCGCAGGGAAGCAGGTGAGTTTTCGGTCGCGAGTGTCAGTGTAGTGGCAAGTGATTAGTGCAGTTTCGTGAAATCAGTGCCGTCGGACAGTTACAAAATGTATGTTTTCTGTTCCAGGACCACTCATAACGAGTTGGAAAAAAACAGGTGAGTCGATGTTTATGTTTCCATAGTATAAGTGGCAGTGATAGGGATTACCGGCGTGCGGTAACTCGCGTGGCGCAGTGACCTTGGCGGGTCCGTCGTCAAGGGAAAGAGTGCAGGCGGATCGTAATAAGCCGGTTGTCGGTTGTAACCTATTTGGCAACCCATCCATAGGCCGCGGCAGGGCGCATTACGTCACGACCACTCTCCCATTAATACTTGAACCATTTAAAAAATCTAAGCGCCGTTCGCCATCGCTCATTCTTAACATTCGTGTTGTATTTTGGTCGGAGGGAGTTTTTTATTTATTGCCAGTAGGTTCGCGATTTGATTTACCCTTCATAAACCGTATAGATTTTCGGCCTGACGACAACCAATATTTTGGTGAATGATATACAAACACTCATGTCTTCAATTTTTACAGAAGACGTATTTTTGTTGTTCAATGCTCATTTCTTATGGTTATCACACATGTTTCAAATAATTAGTGTATTTATGTGTGAAAAAGTTCCAAGTGATATGAAAAGTAAAGAAAGTAATTGAAAAAAAGAACGATTTTATTTTTTTATTGATAACTGGAGCGAAAATTTTTTCCTCTTGCGCTAATAATATTTTCCTCAGTATTTTACTTTGATGATCGCTTTGATCTCGGCTATTGTTTCTTAACTACCTACTCTGAACCAATTTGCATGTTGATTGATAATGACTGAATGATTTGATCACATTTCATACGTTCAAAACGTGAACGGTAAATAATTCGTGTCAAAAAAGTCACATATTATTCCTTATTGATAAAAAAATGTTACTCTATGGTACGACGATACATTTTAGCAAACACGAGACTGTAACAAAACTCTTAAGATATTTTTCCTCAATTACGAGAAAGCCGTGTTAGCCTTCTGTCAGTCAAATGTATGTTAGTAAAAAAATATAATTTTAACAGTTTAAATTCTTGGCGAAGAGTCGAAATCATCAAAAATGTTGCGTTTATGAGAGTTGTTGTTCCTTTTTATATTTTCGAAGATGGAACTCATAACATGTAAAAAAGAGATTTTTAAAAACTTCATTGTTGAGCAGAAGAATTCCGAATTGTCGAAAACGAAGACGTTTCGAAGTAAATTTGTAAATAAATGGAAATATTGGAAGTTCGAGTCCGGCAGAAAATAATTTTTAAAACAGTTTAAGTTCAACCATAGACAATTAAACTTATGTTATATAAATAAATTTATATACTAATGTTTTTGTTCTATGGTGTTCGGCCGTCTCTGCATCTATCTGTACTGTATCCAAAATACAGCAAAAGTCATTCTTACCGGTATTAATTCATAGAAACTTATCATTTTAACTGTTAAAAACTGCTTCTAATATAGTTTCTGACTGACGTAACGAGGTATCATTTAACGTCGGTTAAACATATCATCGCCAGCTGTTACCAGATCACTGTGACCCTTGTCATTTAGCGCGATTACTGCTCATAAACCTATTACATACAAATCTATTCAACACTCACGATAAGTTTATATTGGATTATTTTTAATACTTTATCAATTGCAGCTGTACATAAAGGTAACAATTTTATACATACATAGATATACGTTATATCTTCACGCCCGGTCCCTTACATGGTAGATAGAGAACCCCAAATGCCAAATATCTGTATCCTTACAAACCTGCCATGTTTCAACTATTTGTACCTATATTAACTTTTCTTTGTATGCAAAAAGATTATAGTATTGAAATTGGTTCGTTATATGAATGGGGCGTTATCGAAGACTCATTCTTACCGTAACGACCGTCATCTTACGTCAATTACGTACTAATGTCGAACAACAGTCTTGCACGCCCACGCACTCCACCTGAGGTATTATAGACTTGATACCATTACCCAACATTATAAATTAATTTGTCTTCGCTTATAATGTAGGTATGTATTTTCAGGAGCTCCTACCGTGATCAGTAGTTTATATAAACACGTTTAAATAACTTTACTTTTCGTTTCTGATAATTGTTGTATACATGCATCAGGACCGTCCGTTCTGGCCTGTCTCTGGTTAACCGATTTTTTAATTGCTATTTTTTCACTATTTTAAATGCATGAACATCACATAAAAAACCTACCATCACGCCAGTAATCACCGAAGGGGTAGGCAGAAGAGTGTAGTACACTCCCACGTTATACCAGTTACGTTTAAGTTCCATGGAATTGCTTTATAGTCATTATAATTAACCCCTTTTATTATACTGATGGAAACGGGGTTGATCTTATGTGTAGGGTTAACGTCACGTGGCCAAGTGCTGGTAGGCAGATTTTACACGTTTTAAAAAACATTATGGACCCTTAAGGTATGAAGATCGCCTCAGAATGTTTTATTTTACCATTACAACAAATTATAGTTGTCTGAAAATGCATCATTTATTGTAAAGTGGTTTGCGTCAGTATTTGAACCCCGGCCCCTTTGAGTGAGACGAAGCTGAATTGTAAATCATACGCCAGCTGTCACAGCTATTTTTATTTACTATCTTGTTTTTTTTTCTATAAATTGTTTTGCGTACACGTTCACAGTATTATTAAGTCTAAAACGTAAATGCTCTGAGAATAGAGTACGATCGTCTTTAATAATAATTATAACGTACATAATATGTACATATATATATAAGTACTAGAATTCAAAATCCAAAACAGCCACTCAGTTTCTTATTTGGCCAGGAATAAAATTACCCGTCTTCATAAAATCGGAGTCCAATAGAAGATCTACTATTAGTTTGTTGCAAGTCAATGTTTAATTTTAAAATTAAATTATCACGATATCAGAAGTGCCAAAAAGCCAATATCGGCTGAAGAGCGAACCCAATACACTGTTAAGTATTACACGCGCGTATTTTTCATCTAATAAATTATCCATTGAAAAAAAAATTGCCGTTGGAATCATACAGTGGAAAATTCGATTTTCAATTTGAATCTCTTTTCCGTTTGAGGTATGTGATTTCGTACTAAAATGTCTGCGAATATGTCGCGGTGGGTGAGGGAGAGGGGGAATTTCGATTTCGCACGTGATTTTGGATACATTCGCTGTGACGTGCCCGGGTTGGGTAAGGCTTGTTAAAAATGGCGTAACAGTCGTCATCGGTAACGAGCGTGTGTATTGTTATTATTGTCTCCGGGCCCTTGATTCGCGATAAAGCTGGTTTCTCAACTGTCGTTGTTCTCAGTTAAATAAAGTATTGACGTAAATCGGTTCACCATTCGTATCACCTTTATATTCTCAATCAATCGCCAGTTTTCAGTTGTTTTTTCTTGCCTTATTTTGTGACTTTTCATTATAAAGTCATTCGATTTTGGTATTATTATTTTTTTAGCGCTAATTGAAAAGAAAATGTTATATGTGTCCGAATATTTTTTGCTTTACATAGATTCTTTTAATTTTATGTTTATTATATGTAGTTTCTATTATTATAGGTTCTAAATCATATTTAAATCTTATGTTTAATATAATTATTAAATAATTCCTTAGTGTTATTGATCTCCACTAAATTCCGCGTCCACCGTTGTTGTCGATCTGATGCTGCGGGTGCCACTCCCTATGGCCCAAGCGAATTAATCTATGGATACCTCCTGAATTTTACACTCTTCAATACTTGTTATCTTCATGTCGTTGACTAATGTGATCGAAGGTGATCCCTGTCTTATTATTAAATAATCCCTTTTACTTTGAATAGCAAAAATAATTAGTATTCATTTCATTTGTTACATAGTTAAAGAGTAAAAATAAAAAGAAAATGTAATAAAAGATTTTACTAAAAGAGTAATTTACTTTAAAACGAAACAAACAAAACCCGTTCACCGTTCACGTTCTAAATCTGTTTAAATTCGATTCTTACGTGTACCGTTTGCCGCTGCAAACGGAGCGTCAGCAAACAAAGTCCCGACGTGACAGCAGCACGTAACATATCAAGATATTTACGTAGTGAGGAGGCTTTACGAAGCGTAGCGGATATGTTCTCGGTGCTGTAACTTCAAACAACATTCGTATGGAATCCGTCGAATTCTGTGTGGAAGGTAATTTTTGCGAAGTCGAAAAAAGGACGACATTTTCCTATTTTATCTCGATGTAACGAATGACGGATATCCATCGTCTTGTTAAAATCAAAATAGACGAGATTTAATGTATTGCGAACATTTTTATAGCATTTGCATTTTAACAAATGGTAAGTTTTCGCCCTTGACGGTTCACGTCCGTCCAAATTCGATTCATACGTGTACCGGTTAGCAGCGCGCGTGGGGCTTCTTCAAACAAAGCGTGGCTACGTGACGACATCGTGGGGTTACGTACGGAAGTATTTAATCTCTCGTAAGAATTCCGACATCGTAAAGGGCTAAACCACACCAGATACACACATGACAATGTTACCTAATGTTTTCATGGATAACCTCGTTTCTGCATATCTGTTTATTAAACTTACATACATGTATAATGCCACACCTACTTTGCATAGAGGTAGACAGCGTTTAAGACTCTAGTTCGTTTTCGTAGTTTTCGTTTCGTCTACATTCATAAAAGCAATAAAGATTTAAAACTATAAATGAATGCACATCGAAAGCGACAACAATACAGAGTATTGAGTAAACAAGACAGAGAAAATCCGACGTCCTTTTTTACGACTACTTAAATTAAAATAGTTTAAAGCTGTTTAGCGCTTTGAATAATTTATTACAGCAGTGACATTTTGTTTCAATAAGAGCTTGAGGGGCGCGTCGCTTCTCGTTCTCGTCGATGGAAACTTTGTTTGTTTTTTTCTTATATTCACATTCCTGTTTTTTTTCTATTAATTGCCAGTTAGCTTTATATGATATTCTTTGCCATTTCGAACATCTGAATGACGTTAATGAATTACGATTTCATTATTGTAACACTCGCTATGCAATGTCTATTATACTCGTGCAAGGAAAGGTATTTGATTGTAGGTTTTACGATAGATATCGAGTTGTTTTTTAGCAATCGTTGTTTGAAGTGCAGTCTTTTATAGAATCTGGTCATGTACACGGTTGTAATATTTTTTGTTGCTCTTTCAGCTAGTTCTGATGTAACAACAGGGCGAATGTTTGTTGCGACCTCCTTTTAGCTGTCAATCCCTTTGTGATACCAATTTTTTAAACGAATCACCGTTTTGAAAATAACAATATTTGTGTAAAATTTAAGCGTATATTTGACGTATAATGAATGGTTGTTAGTTTAATGGTTAGCAACGGGATGTGGATCCAGAGTTCCGGGGTTCGATTCTTAACCACGACAATTACTTGTGGAACGAACATATATTTGTTCTGCTTGTGGGTGTGAATATATCTATACATAGAAGTAGGTATTTAGGCATTTATGTATGTATCCTATCAGGTGTCTGATCCCTGTAAAATTACATGCTGTGCCTATTTTAGAATGAGATGGGCGTATGTGCATGACCCCGAGACATATATTTTATGTAATTGGAGTGACTTTATTGACGATGACATGTGATATCTACGAAATTATTTAAAAAAAATGATGCGATAATAATAAAAGGTTATAATATAATGGAATGTCCTCCTTTTAACTTCTCATTGGAATTCGTGACTGAGAGACAAAATTAATAGTGTTACGGCTGTAAATATTTGAATCAAAGATCTGACAGAAACCAGGCATGTACTCGCATCATTCAAAGTTCAGGCGAAGTCTTCATAATGCTAAATAATGTTTCTGTGGCATTAGCGGTTTGAACTTTGTACTAACATTATTGGTAATCTCGCGTTAGAAATGAGATTGTAATATCGTAATATACGGCACCGGTTTGAACTCCAATGAACCTGCCTACGTACCAGCTGAGCGCGGGTCTTCTTGCGCTTGTTGATACTACAAGCGATAACGTTTACCTTTGTTATTCTAATGTACATATATGTTCTACATTTTGTATGATTTAAAAACCATAGATAATTTTGCTACTATTATTATTGCTGTTATTTATTCCTTATTGTAATACCTGAAATTTAGGTAGGTTGTACAGAAGGCGGACTTATGCCTAATGGCATTCTCCACCATTCAATCTTTGGCCACGGCAAGAAATTGGAGGTAGGCGGTAACAATAGAAAACTAGAATACTAAATAGGTATAGTAAATAACTATATTATGAAGTTTAATGAAATAAATTTTATTAAAATTTGTCCGGTAACTTTTGAAAATTATGTTTAATACTGATATGCAAACGGCATTTTGTATCAAGATTGTCTCACGTTCTAATTAGATTTTGAAAATACTAATTCATTTACAATGCGTCCGCGATGACTTTGAGACCTCGCTGTTATAATTATACTCGTATATACAGTCCTTTCGATGATTAAATAGTCATTTTTATATAAATAGAGTTGTAAAGCTTACTAACAATTTCTTAGAAGATTCATCATCACCAATACAGCCTATTTGTGACCACTGCTGGACAAAGGTTCTGTCACGCCGCTTAGGTTTTATTGGGAATATTTTTTATATCAACGGTTCTCCCACAACCTCGTTACAACTAGTCTGCTTTGTGAGTTCTGTGATTATGGCACATAAAGCATAATGTAACAAATCGCTGTCATCTTGGGTAAGCTATAGACTGCCTATGTGAAGCAAGCTTTCGTCATAAAACGTTTCCAACTCTGATGGGATTTGTGTATTTATTTATTGCTTCATTTCATATATTGTTGTTTGCCCGGTTGTATGATATCCGTTAATAAGGAAGGGGGAGGTTTATGTCCAGCTTTGGTCTGATAAGAGTTGATGATAGTGTTGAGCTGTATGTATGTATTTGTTTGTACGTTAGCTGGCAGTAATACTTGGTTGTAAAATCGTAATTATTCATTCGGATACCACGATTCTAAGACTGAAACTTGATCAAATGTGTAACGAAGAACGCTTCTAGTCTAATGAGATTTACATCATTAGAAGTAAATTGTACGCCTCTGCCAGCATCTGTTTCGGTATTATGGTTAAATGTTTTAAGTTTTGAACTCGCTGGTATAGCTGTTAAACCCGAATATTATTGCCGTGTACTTACATTATTTTCGCCTTTTATTAGCCCAGCGCACGCCAAGGTTATCCCGGGCCTAAGGATTCTATCGACATTAATCGTCATAAGTCAGCTAAGTTTTAACTTAAAAATGTATTATTTACTACATATAAATGTTGTTAGAGTTTATATCCATAAAAACACGTAAATGGACTTTTGGTTATTTCACTGATAAAGCCACTAATGGTTAGAGGACATTTTTTTTTGTAATATACGTATACATGTCTAACTAAGATTTAATGTGTTAAAGTCACGCTTTTAAATTACCATATACCGTAGATTACTTCAAATGTGTGTGTTTTTTTTTTATAAAATACCTCACTCATTACTCTATCAATAGAGAAACTTGACTGTTATGTGTATTGACGGCAATTTTAAAATTTCTGACGCGAGTAACAGACAAGTCGTTTATAGCCCTATGACATTTACATAAAGTCAATTTTATTTTAATTGGCTGCCAAACTACAATGTGGCCTTAACCGATGTGACCACATCAGAAACATCGGGCTTGTTCTTTAAACACATTGCCCTCTTTTTTGATACCCATATTACTGATTACAAATGAGGTCCCAGTGAGATCCTATAAAGTACATATGTATTAAAATACACTAAAAGGTATTTGCTTACTGCAGCACGAGAACTTATTTACCGAGTTGGACTATAATTCAAATAAGAGTGTACCTCGAATTGGAATCGACCAAAACGTTGTTACTTCCAACTTGAAACGTGTCCAGTCATTGTGTCTACTTACCACACCCTTGAAAACGAGACATTAATATAAACAGTGTTGCTTAGCGTAGCCTAGTATTGTACGCAACACACACACAGATACCGGACGGTTTTCTTTTAAATATATATTTTACACATGTTAATATCGGTTATAGTCTTTTGATGAAGTACGATGAATCATTGTTTTGCCGTGACGTCACACAAAACAATAGCACAGACGTATTGTGGTCGGTAGTGCCAACACTGCCAATCGAATCATTGTATGTCGACATAATGCATATTATTACAAAAGGGGACCTCTCCTTTTAATTCCAGAACATTTCGCTTTTGTCTTATTTACGTTTGACGGTGTACAAAGTTCTGTCCGAAACACGTGTCAGTATCAAATTGTGTAAAATAACACGGCTATCGCTGAATTGATTAATAATAATTAATTTACTCATACAAATGATGTTTGTTTGTGTGTTAGGTTTGAATCGACCTCAAAATGGGAACGGTTGAAGGTGTCCTATTGGTTCAGTGATTAGTAAACCTAATCGTTAGCCATTGGTTTCGATTGCCACTCTGAACAAAAAATTGTATGATGAGTGTTAACTGTATTTATTATGTAGGGATTTTTTCATTTGTGAACTGCTGTCTGATTACTATAATATAGATGCTAATTTGAGTTTAGATTAGGTAATATTGGTTAATATATTATTATTAGATACTATTTTGAATTCCCTTGTCACTACTTAGCTATATTGCAATAAGCGTGCTGGTTCGTACACTCTGTCCCCTCTGTCGTGGGGCGGTTTTGCTTTTGTTTTATTAATTTCCGGTGATAGGGAACCGAGTGGTAGGTCCGATTTGGCACAAGGGAGCAGCGTCCCTGTTCCTGTCCCATCGTATGGATAATCGGTGATATGGGAGAGGCGTGGCATTATTTTATTTCCATGCACTAATTATTGTGATTCTCTTTAATTCTCTTCGATTGAGTATGTGTTAAAAATGATGCCTCTATTATTCAGTAGTAATTTGTAAATAATTGAATTCGAATAATAATTTAGGGTAAATGGTTTTTACCTTGCACTATTTGGATGTTACCTACCCATATCGAAATTGTCATTGATAGGAAAATGGCAATGACGTTGCTTATGTCGTAAGGTAAATATAGAATCAAGTTTTAGCTCTTCATTTTCCTCTAATAGTGAGATAGAGATATTGTTCAGTTTCATTCTTGTTGCCTCTAGACGTGAGGTACATATTTTAGAGGTGAGGGAGATAGATAGTAGAGTTTCAATACTATTTTCACGATAGGTTCGCCACAAACGGAATCCAATATTTTTTGACACTGACATTAGTAGCCGAGACTTGATCGTCTTCATAGGGATTGGTTTACACTATAGTATTTCGTTGTTTTTGATATTGTTCTTTCTGTGCACAGGGTACCTCTAAGGGATCGTGATCAAAACGATCCAAATAAAAAATAATACAATCATATTAAATATTATACGGTTGTATACGTTACTTAAATATTAAATATTCAATGTATACAATCGTTCATAATATTTGAGATATACAATCGTATACATTTAACGCAAATAAATGTATTTTTTGCTTAGCCTTACATTTGCATAGCCTTGAGAAAACATTTAAAAGGCAATGCGATCTTTAAGAAATAATGTTATAAATACGAGTAGTACCGTAATACTTTCGTTATGATAAATAAAATAAGAATTTAAAAAAAATTAATTCGAACAAACTTTTAAATGCTCTGACAGTATCTAGTTAACATTTCATTACAGTCGGTTCAATGTTTTGCTCATACTTACAATAAGTAGGATGAAAGTATATTTAGATATTATTATTTATTCGAATTTAGAATTTGCATATCAAATTATTCGCAAGAATTTGCATATCAAAGTATTTAAAGTGACCAGATTGACAATTCATACTATGATTACATACGTACCGGTTTAGGTATATCCCGTACATACAGTTTTCGGGAGTGCTAATTATTTTCTTATCTATACGAGGTTCTTCGTGATCTCCCGCCCATTGCAGCGAGGTCGCGACGGAGACTATCAAAGATTCACGAAACGTTTGACAATAAAACTCATACAATGGCTAATACAATCAATATTCCTTTATAAGACCGCAGTGGTTGTGACTGCATTTGCCTCGTATATCGCCGATCGATCCATCCCGTGACATACAAGACAGTTATCAATTATTACCGAGACGCTGTCGAAGCCGGGCTACCTGTTGTGTTATATTTATAGAGATGGATCGTCCACATTACCTGCACACTCGGTTTCAAAGTATAAAGACCTACGTGAAATATACAAGAGTGAAGCGACACTTTGTATGCATGCGCGCTACATCTTAAGGTCTTTTTCGCTTACCATCAAGTCTGTAGGTCGGTAGGGAGAGAAATATTTGGCATACGGTGATCCCTGCTTACCCAGACCTGGCGTGAAGATATAATAATATTGATTCTAATTGAGATTGCAATCGAACGTGAGCCTCTGCTCTTAATTACTATACAAAAAATCGAAAGTTACCTTGCAATGGTAGTTATTAACTAATGTAGAGTAGTATTGTTACGTTTTGTCCGCTGAGCTTGCATTCAATTAATATGTTTGTTCAGAGGAAGGTAAATTAGTAATGATCGATTTATTAACGGAATTGTACTTCGTATTTATAATAATCTATGATCGTGTAATTTGCTTGAGTAAGTCGGTTCATGTATTTGAAAAAGTTTAGAAATATTGTTACTTAAGAATAAACAGGAGCGTGGAAAACTGTGGTGATTACGGGACTTCAGTATTTTTTTGTGTTACTGGTCATTTTAAAATAAATACAGAAAAAGCTTACGACGGTACAAAAAGCGGTCTAATCGCTAACTAGCGATCTCTTTTAAGCAACATCTTGATGAGAGATGAAGAAAGAACGAGAGGTGGTAAGAAAGGAAACAGTAGCTACAGAGTGCGATGGCTCCTGCCTGCAATAAATCTTTATATCTAAGTTCGAATACGGTGCCAATGTTGGAGGTAGTCAGTATGAAGGCTTGCTGACCTTCACTTTTGAGGAATGTTGAATGTTTTCCTTACTATGTGTAAAACTAGTGTATACGTCAAGCCCCATAGTTACATTGTTAGAGTTAATGATATCAATAAATCAGAAAATACTGTCATGTCTGCATAATTGAATTATACAAAAAAGAAATCGTCATGTCTGTCTCGTAGGTCGAGTGATTGCAAGCGCCACTGACGGACGATAGGTCCTGGGTTCAAATCCCGGGTCAGGTACTACTGGATTTTTCTAATTTATAATTTCTAGTAGTGAATCGGAGTCTGGGTCCGTGCCCGGTGTTTAGCAATAGGCTGACCACCTATTCCATGGAACGTAAACGTGACTGGTGATACGTGGGAGTGCACAACACTCTTCTGGCTACCCCTTCGGTAATTAGAGGCGTGATTTCACGTTACGTCACTTGTGTGATATAAATTTTACAATAAATTGACGGAACAACCGGCAAATGGCAGTAATATAGTTATTGAAACAGCGAGGGGCCTATTTTACCTGCTTATAAATAGCTTTATTAATTGGTTCAGTCGTTCCCATTATTAG
>DWEE01000002.1:0-32015 GCA_018245755.1 Parelbella macleannani | reverse complement strand
AATTAGTTTGAATAATTGTATAAGTTGTGCACATTGTATTTTATAACGCTTTGATTTTTTTAACATTACAATTTATCAATATTACCTTTTTTGAACAATGTTTATTAAATATTTTGATCTTACTAATAAAAATAATTTTATGGAATTTACTTACACGGACATGTGTGCAGTTTAAATTATTTTATGTATTATAGGTAAAGCCGATTGTATTTTAAATGTTTGTTTAGTGATGAAATAATTGTAGTGACATGTATACTGTTAAGAATGGATAATTTAGTGTTGTGTTTGTGGTGCATGAATAACATCTATCTGTCTGTCTGTCACCGCTCTCCCTGCTCCGTACATTGAGTGTGGTTTGCTGGAATGTGGTGTTGTGTTCCCATGTTCACTGTCGCTTCTGTCGATATTGTCCGTAGTTTGTCTTGGTACAATCTTTATTTCTTTATCATGATGTCCGACTTAACTTGTGTAAGTATAATATTTTTATATATTTCGTCAATGTTTTACTTTCGAGCGCCACGTGTTCATTGTTGATGTAATTTTTATTTGCAATTTAGAAATTTTTTTTCGAGTATTATTTCTAATACAATATATACTAGATCGGGTCTCAATCTATTAC
The DNA here is from genome assembly GCA_018245755.1 of Parelbella macleannani. Lineage (NCBI taxonomy): Eukaryota > Metazoa > Arthropoda > Insecta > Lepidoptera > Hesperiidae > Parelbella > Parelbella macleannani. The sequence goes on along the minus strand of DWEE01000002.1, from coordinate 31,396 downwards.
TATAAATGTCGATTAAATGAATTTTTTATGAGTTAATATACATTATAACTGTAACATTATAGTATGGGTGAAAAAATATACGGAGTGTTATATTTTCAAAATATACATTCATTGTTTGACGGCTTTCGTATTTTATGTTGCACCTTAATTTTGTGACATCCTTTTTTATAATTTTTTTATCGCATCTTTTTTTATCAAATCAAAACAGACACATCTTTAAACAATTATGTAATTCCTCATTCAATCCCATGAAAGAGTACTTTTAACTAAAATGTTGTCCAAAGCATCTAGACATTTCTGTAAGCTGCCTAACCCGAAATATGTCAAGTTCTGTTCTATATTATATAATTTACGGGTCAACTTTATCAGAATGCAATGATGTGACTACTGATTTTTTAAGAAATGGTTAAATATAATTGACCAGTGTAGAGATAATCAAAACTATAAACTTGTCATTTCACATTTGAGACAATGGTCTCCCTTCGGAACGATTATATTTCACTTTTATAAGTTATGTACATACAAGCTACACTTATGTAGCTACACAAGCTACACTTATGTACATAGCTGTTAGGTAATAAAATTATTATGAGGTAATGTGCGCGAAAGGTGCACATGGTATCTCTTTTTATTACATGTCAAAATCTTTTTTGGTTAATTGATATAAGACAGTAAGTAGTAGTAGTTGTAAAGAATGTTACAATCAGACTTTACATTTAATTCAATTTAATTTCGTAGGTAATATTTTCACTATAATGTTATATGGTAGGTAATATATTTATTTTCGTTTATTCGATTAACTACATTGCTTCGCTTGATACAGTTAAATGACAATGTATTTATTTCTTTTTCAATTTTTTGGCATTTATTTTTGAACGTGCTATTTTATTATTGGATCATGCAAAGGGTTTTTTTGCCAGGAATCATCTGTTTCGCCAAACTATATTCCCTCGAAGCAGATGACCCTAAAAATAAATGACTTAAAAGAGTTCCGTAAAGAAGGAATACTAGACATTATTTTCGCGGGTAGCTTATTTCAAAAGCTCATAGATACATTTTGATAAGTGACAATAAAAAACGCTGTTTCAAGGTTACGTTGGGTAAATAGAATAAGAGTGAGCTTTTCACTCGCAGTGTAAGCGGCACATTGTGTTTTAATGTAATTTTCGTTACAATGATTTTTAATGTTCACAGCCGCGTCGATCGTTCTCCGACTTCTCACTTTATATAAAACAAAGCTTAATTGTTGTCGCAATATTGCAAAATGGGATGGGCTTACGCGATGTGACCAGCCGCCGCCGGCGGCGCTCCAAGGCCCGCGTGCGGGGTGGCACGGGACGGCGAGCGGCGCCCTGCGGACTGGCAGTCCGCAGTGCGCGCACCGCGCCCGCGCCGCCTCTCACCACGGCTGAGCGCCGCTCCGCCGGCGTCCCCCCCCGCTCATGCCTCGTCCGCTCACCTTTGTACTCCCGTCCGACCAGCCCATCCTTCAACCCACCAGCGCTTCCGCTTCGTGGTACTGATCCGACTAACAGAGCGCCGCGGGCGATGGACGAACGAGCGTCGTAGGAGCTGCCTTGACGATCGACCATCAGAACGCGCGTCCGTCCACCCACTATCATATATATATACTTTTGTTTACTAATTTACACCTCAACTACACAACACTACTAACATAATTACTTACCTACACGTATAGATGTTATTTTTACACCAAAATTGATTCAGTATTGTTAAGACATCCTATTACAATAAGACATTGGCTTTTATTTCTGTATATACATACTTTTACGTAAGTACTTTCATACATAGAAGCTCAGACTATTGATGTAGCTTTAAATTGTACAAATGTATAGGAACAGCTCTGTATAAACACTGGCATAACATACTGTACTTACACGCACCACCTGTGGTAATAACGGAGCAAATGTCTTAAGTGTAATACAATCCGATGTTGCCCAATGACGTGCGACAGCGCGGTGGTGGCGGTGGTGGCCGCTCACTCAGTACGTGCTTGCAGGTGATCGCAGTGGTATCGATCCTCTTCATCGTGCTGTCCACGATAGGGCTCACTCTCAACACGATACCCCAGATGCAAGTGTACGACGACAAGGGCACGCCCATGGACAACCCGCAGCTGGCCATGATTGAGGCCGTGTGCATCACTTGGTTCACGCTCGAGTATGTCCTACGATTCAGTGCGTCGCCGGACAAATGGAAGTTCTTCAAGGGTGGACTCAACGTTATTGATTTACTCGCTATATTGCCCTATTTCGTATCTCTATTCCTACTCGAAACGAACAAAAACGCAACTGACCAGTTTCAAGATGTGCGTCGAGTTGTGCAAATATTTCGTATAATGCGAATACTGCGCATCCTAAAACTAGCTCGACACTCAACCGGGCTGCAGTCGCTCGGCTTTACGCTCAGAAACTCCTATAAAGAGCTGGGACTTCTTATGTTGTTCCTCGCGATGGGGGTGCTCATATTCTCGTCGCTGGCGTACTTCGCCGAGAAGGAGGAGCCGGGGACTAAATTCATTTCTATTCCGGAAACGTTCTGGTGGGCCGGCATCACCATGACCACAGTCGGATACGGTGACATTTACCCCACGACCCCGTTGGGCAAGGTCATCGGCTCAGTTTGCTGTATTTGCGGCGTGTTGGTAATTGCGTTACCCATCCCCATTATCGTCAACAATTTCGCCGAGTTTTACAAGAACCAGATGCGGCGGGAGAAGGCGCTCAAGCGTCGGGAGGCGCTCGAGCGCGCCAAGCGCGAGGGCTCCATCGTATCTTTCCACCACATTAACTTACGCGACGCATTCGCCAAGAGCATGGACCTCATCGACGTGATCGTCGACACAGGTCAGTATCGCGCACTCCATCCCCGCTGTCGCTTCTCCATGCCATGTGTCCTTCGCTCGTACCGTAACTCGTGTTCACTACGCAAGCATGCTTTCGTGCTCAGTGCCTCATCGTACCTATCTCAGTGTGTTACTGTACGTAACGAATGTTGTTTGTACTTAAATGTTTGCACGTCGCATAGATTAGCTCTCCGGACTCGCAGGCATATCGAAAATCAAACAGTTCACGTTACATCGCAGCTACAGCTAATATCACTCGTTCCTTCAAAAGAGGTACACTCAGAGTGTTTTATTCCTTGTCTTCAGGTGACAAGTGCGTCCTCATTGAGGCGAGAGACGACGCCCGATGAGCTACTTACTACTATCGCACAGTCGTCCTACCCGACCCCTTATAGTCGTGTCCGTAGCGCGGGGTCGGGCTCGCGTCGCGTGTAGCTTGCGATGTGCGACGAAGACACTTATCTAAGGTCGATTACATTGTCAGCGTAAGGCTAACGCTTCCTAGAACTAACATTCATTTCTTCAGTGGACTGTCCGTTGTGTGTGTATCCGGAGGACGCTGGATTTCTTACTGTTCGTGTGGAATGTGTGTTGTGTAGTTCACGCCTCTACTTACCGCTACTCGTTAATAATGTTTTTGTGATTCGTCTGCCTTGAATATTCGTAAATGTACTGTTCAACTAAACGCTTGTCGGGAATACGTGGGAGAAGAAATAGAAAACGTCGCTACTTAAGATGGTGTGTGTCTCCAGGACACAACTTGTCGCAGGCGGACGCGACTAGCTTGGAGGGCGAAGCGCCCGCCATCACCGGCTGCTACAAGCAGTACGAACACGCCATCGGCAATAAGATACCACAGGCCGCCGATGCCACTCAGGTAAGCGTCTCTGTCGCGCACGAGGCTGCGTCCACAAGGTATTTCATGTACAATATACGATTTCTGACTTTAATATGCTTCTTATGAATATCTACATATGATTTGATTATATTTGTTCAGTGCGGTAGCGTCATTCTGTATGCTTTTATTCAAAAAGATACTTTTTACTCTTATACATGTCACGTATTTTTATCTGTAATTAAACGCACACATCTTGTCGTTAACACTTGAGATCGTAGTTTCAGAGCAGTCCTAAGAAAGAGCGTCGCTTCTCAGCCGAAGGCGTAGGCACGCCGGAAACGCGCTTGCTTATAAACCCTGAACCGACCCCAGTAAGAACTCCTCTACTTAGTTTTGTTATGTAGCCGTTGCTTCTGTGTAATACTCTTGCTAACATTTTATATGTGATAATCCTGGAATATCTTTAATTTGATATTTCATACATGTCTACTGAACAAATATGGGTACCTAATTAAACTATAAACACAATTATTAGGTAAATTCAAAACTAATCAAATAGATTCATGGGTTCTTTTTTTCATTCGTCCAAACCATTGTTTACGGGTTTTACATGAGACCTACGAAGCGAATGACTAATGTACGATTGTATTTATTAGAACGCAACCGGTTTTTTTGATGATAATATATTTTTTTTCATAATTTCATCGATTACAGTATCAGAATTTGTTATTACCGTGCATATCTATTGTTTCATAAATTTCAAGATCTATGATGTATGGAATATCACGCTGAAAAAACTACTAGTACTATTTAGTTTTTTTTTTAAGAATTCGTGAGAGTATCTAACCACAGTCTAGTTATAACCGGATGTTGCATGTATATGTTCGCAATTTCTAATTGTACAATAGGTATACCTAATAGTAGATATTAACGTACAATATACCTAACCCTATATTATGTATCATTCCGTATATATAAATCAAAATATTGTGTACCTACATGTCTTTTACGCTATAACGTATAAAAGTAATTAGATTAAAACAGATTATATGAGCATTGTAGATATTTTGATGTCGTTCTCGATAATAGGAATCAACAGTAACAACTAATATTTCTCTTTTCTAGGAAAAGAAGATGGCTGACAAACAGCTTGACTTGGATCAGCTGCCTTCTGAGTTTGAATGTTGTTTTTGCACGTTCAAGGTACTAAGCACTAACACGTGACCGCCCGAATGTTATCTAACTATTATTTCATTTGTTATACATATTGATCTGTTGCTACACAATTTAATCCGTTTCATTGATTTCTACTAACATTTAGCGTTGGTATGTGAGTATCTGGTTACATTACTTACAACAATGTTCTTTGTTTTTTTTCTAATACTAAGTATTATAACGATTGTAGTATATTTATTATAAATAAAAAGCACCTTAGATGGTACCTATATTATATACTATGTTGATATATATTTCTTCTCACTATTATGCACTTATGGTACACTGGACACCTGTGTATATTTTTTAAAGGTTTCTTTACATTTCTGTTGGAATGGCATACTATTAAGTTTAACAAAATGTTTGGGGGCGTTTTCAATTTTCTAAAAGTCAACAGTCGTTTACTTTTATTATTATTCTAAATTACTATAATTTGATTATAATTGAGGTAGAAACATGAGTTAGTAAAAAGGAACTGACAACTTTAACAATATTCACAACCTGAAATTGATCAAGGAAACCGTAGAAAGCAGCGACTACTGTTTACGAAACAAACATTTCTCGGTGTAGGGTTACAAGGAGTTCATAGACGCCGAACAACTCATGCCGATGTCGACCTCGGACCTGAGACAGCCGGTGTGCGTGGAGCTGGCCTGCCTGCAGCGCCACCCCGCCCCGCGCGCTCTCCCTGAAGCCACTCCCAACAGCCTCGACAGTCCTGGTAAGAGTCACATTCTGTATTTACTGTTATTAGACATTTTTGAAACTACACCCTTCACACGATTTTTAAATAAGAATTTAAATAACTTATTTCAAGGGCTCGGTTCGCATGTAGGTGTACCTGTAACCTACGTACTAAGATCTCAAATGATTAATTCTTTTTTGTCTGTTAATAACTATTGATGTTTATCAACTGCCAAGTCGTACAGTTATGTATATAGCAGGTTAGTCTGTTTCTACACCTATTGTTTTTAAATAATATTTGTAGTATGCGTCATCCATAATCCACAGCATTGTTGCACTGTCCAGCACTCACCCAGCCCTCCTCATGTGTGTGTGCGGCACACATCACTGTTTAAGATTGACGTGCGCGGCTCCAAGTGCGTCTTATGTCTTACGTTGCAGATACATTTGCATCATGCCTTACGCACCCTTTTCCTTCAGAGGGCGACATCGCATGCGAGAACGACTCGTCAAACTTGTATGTGAATCCTCTGGATGGTAGCGGCAGCGGCGGCACTGTGGGAGGTGAGGGGGTAGCGGCGGAGTTTAACGGTGTGCGCAAGAGCGCCTCGGGGGACGTGTTGTGTGCGAAAGGTTCGCAGGGCGAAGGGTCGCCGCGCGGCTCGCGGGGCAGCCTGGGCGAGCCCGACGCGGCAGATGCCCCCCCAGACGGCGACGTGGCCCGCGTGGGCCCGCCTCAGGGCGACGACGCGCCAGCTGTGGCCGGCATGTCCCCTGACGATTCCAAGCCCAAACACAGAAAGGCCCGTTTCCAACAGGTCAGTCCGCGCCGCCTGCAACGTAGCTCTCGTCACGGTTGCACGGCTGCGCTCGGCATCGCACAAAGACCTAGTTGTAGTAACACAGTACTAACGCGGCAAATAGCTGGTGCTCCCATCCTGTGTTGGCGCACATTGCTCGTCATTTGTAGTATGCACGGTGTAGTATAGGTCCCAAGGGCATGCATGCTGTTTATATGTTCCGTTCTTCATTAAGTTACATTTACCTAGGTATGCAGATTTGAATTGGATATTAAACTTTTTTGTTTGGAGAAAAATTGTATACATCTTTTGCAGGAGTGGTCCGAGGAGGAGAAGAAGCCTCCGAGAGGAATCGCAACGAGGATAATTAACCATCACATTCTGTTCGGTACGTTTCTAATTACCTTGATACTTTGTAAAATAAATTTTAATTTTAGTTAGGTTTTTAACTTCTAATTTTAGGTACGTACATTATTAAAAAAATGCCCTGTTCTATTATTTTGATCTGACTTTTCTTGTTACTCATTAAGGTATTACAGGCTTTGGCTGCATATACCTATTAGTGGTATGTAGTTTAATAAATTAATCAGGTTTTAAATTGGAATAATTTTACTATTTTCTAATTGACTGTCTTGTTGCTCGAGTGGTCGCAGACTCGATTTTTGATCAAGAGGTCTTTTTTATCCCAAGGTAGAGCAAAGCGTTATATCGTTTTTCTAACATAAAATTTCCAAAAGTCTAGATTAATGCCCGGTGTATAGTAATAGGCTTATCTCCTACTCCATGGTGGGAAGTACAACATAACTGGTGAATCATGGGAGTGTGTTACACTCCTTTGCTTACCATTCTAGGGAAATAAAGGCGTATTAGCATAGAAATGCCCAAACTGTCTCATTTCTTCGACTTTTTTATGATATTGCAGGAAAGAATGGCAGTAAGCGAAGTGGAAGCGGGTGGACGTTAGAGGGCGACTCTAGATCTCGTTCTATTCTTAAAAATAAGGAGTCACGAGGCACCGACAGCGAACTGCTGCTCCAAGAGACCACTTCGCTGGGTGCCAATGTAAGAGTACCAACTCATTGCTGTCTGAGTCGATGATATAAAACTTAGGGCTTTAGATAAAAAACTTTTTATACTTTAGGCGATTTTACGTACTGAATAATACTTATATTTGTACGACATTTCGGTAGAGTAAACACCCTTTTATATTTTTGTTGTAAGATCTTATTAAACCATGCAAATAAATTAATTTGATTTTCAACTTATTTGGTCTGCATTATGCGTTGATGTATCTACAAATTTAAAAAAGTAATGACCTTTTGGTTTTCACAGTTAGAGTTTATAATAACAGGAGATGTACCATAGCTTTATCGAATTTAAAAATAATATTTTTTTTATTACAATTATGTGCTAACGGCCATGCTCTATCATATTTCTAACGTCTTAAAAATAATGTGTTTCTGTTCTTCCACTGCTTTTTCTACTAAGGGAGATTCGGGCAGCGAGTCTTCGCCAATTCGACTGAAAGACTTCAAAGGTCAGAACCACAAGGGCGGCACGGAGAGGGGCAACATGGTCTCCTAGTCGCGACGCACGCACAGCCCCGCACGCCTGCACAGTTGATCCCGGCGACTCTACATTTTACCTTTAATACATACCTACATTGTTGAATAATTAGAATGCAATAATAAAAAAAAATTAATTTTAACATATCATTGGGCGATTGTGACAGCTTGTTAAATATAGACGATTTTCATTTACTACGTAGATATACTTAAATGATATATATATTGTAAAGATATTACGCAACGTAATATAATCGTTCATTCCAATCGAAAAGTTGACGGTACCTATTTGTTAAGTTTTTTACGTGCAATTATTAATTGCTAATTCTAATTTTAAGCTATATAGTTTGTACAGCATAGTTGATGAAAAAAAAGCAATTATTAAAATTAACGATTTTCTGAAATGAATGCCAACTTTTTTTTTAATTGCCCTGTTTTTGAACGTAAATGAGCGATAAAATCGTTCGCGCAGTTTAAGCAGCCAGCTAGCCAGCCCTTTCAATTGTACGACTTTTGTTTTAAATAAGTACATTTAAAATGTACGAACGACCCATGTCAAGTGGTGCTTTCCATTAGCAACGAAACTAGCAATTCAGCATTTGTACTCGTGGAACAAGGTTGCACCTTTTTGTTGCGTTGAAAAATGCTTTCACTAGTTATAATTGAGTGATACACATTTATGCCGTGAAAACTGGGCCACTGGCGTGCGACCTGTGTTTGATATTAAAAAGCCTTTGTTGCTGGCTGTATGTCCTCATTGTCTAAGGTCACCTTAAGTTACGTCACTGAGTCTAAACATAAATCAAATGGAAGTTAATAATTGGGGCTGCTACGTAGCGATAAAAATGAGTGCTATCTACAAATTTTCGAATAATATTTGTTAGGTGTTCGCTTTAAAAGCCTAATGGACTGCAATAAGTAATATATAAAATATAGAACCGCACTCAAAGCTCTCAACGACAAAATGTATCCCTCCTTCCATAGGACACAAATGGATTTATCTTAGATCAAGATTCACGGAACTCAAAGCCCCTATAACAGGGCAGCAGTCAACATTCTGCGCTTACCATGTAATGCTGGCTTATATGAACGTTACGTTACGTGTAGAGCAAACTTCTATGATATAATTATGTTCTCACATTTTAGTCCAAAAAACGGCAACTTCACCCGATTGGGGCGTCAAGAGATTTCAGCCTTCCCGAACAAACGACGTAGTCGCTGAGAGTCAGACGGTTTAAGTTATTTATTCAAAAGTTTATGAAAATTCAGTATTATGGAATATTTACTAAAAAAAGCTTGACAATAGCAGTAAATACACATTATAGTGGTCAACAATGATATTTATTTGGAAGCTAAATTATTTTCTCATAATACATCGTAGAAATATAACATAAAATTACGTTCAATATCTGGAACGTGAAAGAATTTCAATATAAGACACTTAAAATCGGCACAGTTACAATATGTCAAGAACACAATTTAAATATAATCACAAATCATTTGATAATATTCTGTGCCGATTTGTCATATCACAATAGAACAGTGCATTGAATATAAATAAATAAATGATGGTCCGTTAAATAATGCTTATTCATATAATAACACTAAATAATATCATAATACTTTGTAAACGTTAACAAAATAATTACAAAAAAAAATCAAACTACTTTGGTTTACAAGTTACGACTACAGATTGTTAGTTAAAAATAGGACATTTACTAAAATATAAATATAATATGTTAGAAGGAGAATGTATCGCGAAACGTACTCGTGTTAACATGTGGATTTATTCATTCTTATTAACGGTGTAGTGATAAAATTCCTCTTATCTATAAATTACATTTTAATATCTGAACACGCAGGCACCTTACATAATTTTTCTTGGCAATTAGTCATGGCACACATACCGTATTTTTTCCATAGCACACTACCACATCTGTACCGTACCGTCAATACATATTTTTTATCATAACGAGATATATAAAACTGTTAATCATATTTATGTGATATAATAAACATGACGATTTAAAGCTATGAACGTTAAAATTCATTATTGTGAAAAATATTCGACAATTTTGCGACAAATTCGATCCTGTATTTCAAAATCATTTTTACGTTCCATTTCACGTCCGTTACACAATTTCACCATAAAGTAGTGATCTTTCCAATAATAGTTACAACTTACAAATATAGTTTTGATGATTGTTATATATTTCTATTAAAGCATGACGGAATCAATGTGTTGAAAATGGAGTTTCTAGACATTTTGCTAGCATGTAATAAAATTTTGTGCTCAAGGAAATTTAACATAATAAATTAGTATTAATTGGGACATTCTGTTTTGAAACAATTTTGTAATAATATTGGCAACTTAACAATTAGTTTGAATCACGACGGTCCAAAATCCAGTCGCCATTTCATCAGGTTTTGACAAAAATACGACAAATTTTGGACAAAACTAATTAAAAAAGAAAACCGTAACATTTTTCTATTTAATATGCGCAAACAATCCTGTATTTTGGAAATTTCATTCAAAATTTAATGACATTTACGTAAAAAAAATTAAATGGAATAGTTTACTTGAATATGGCAATACCGTGTATCCTATTTTGTTAAATATAATAAAAGACAATAACATATTTTGTTTAATCTGTAGCTAATAAAATCTAGAGCTGGACACGAAATTTTAAATAATTGAATCTTCTGTTTTATATAAATAATTATTTATTATCATTCGTTAATTTCTTTTGGCAGTGCATAGTCCTTAAATTAATTCTTTCGTACAATCTTTTCATTGTTTACAACATTTTTATTACTCTAAGCATATAATTGTTGATACGTCGATATTATATATCTGCTGTGATATTTCAATAAATTAAAAAATAAACAATAATTTATATACAAAAAATATTACAGTCAGAGGAATAATATGTTAGATTAAACAAAAAATCATGGTATTAAAAAGTATATAAAATAAAATAATGCAAAAACAGTGCTTGTGAGAAATAGAAATAAATTATGTGTTATACCGGGGCGCTTAAGTTCGTCGCATACTAAAATACACTCCGATCTGTTTTCCCAAACGCGCCAAAGTAAGTTTAACTTCAAAAACTGATGCGTAATTATAGTGAAACTTAAGAAGCTAAAATTAAAATTGTGATTATAAAGTATTTACTAACATAAAATTAAATTTTACTACGTTGGCGCCGTTCAAGCAGCGAGACATGTCTGGCTACATTAGTCTATGGTCTATTTACATTAGTCACTTGCACACAAAAAAAAGCGTTTCTTAGTATAATTGCCGTACAACCACGTCGCCAGACCTGATCACGATTCAGCTGATATCTTTTTACACTTGCTTACAAAATAGCGTCCAGTTATAAAGAAAACGTATTTTTACATACCAACTAATTCAATTCCTTCGCTTTTTTGTTTCTGAGACAACGGAATTGGCAGCCTTTTACGAGTAACTAATGATCTACATATGTACAACGCGTCGGAAATATCTGTGGAGCTCGCTGAGATGCGATCCCCCCGCGCTCCGTCGACCCTCACCCCTCGTTCGCCTCGAAGTACCGTGCGCAATGCAAGCGCGGACTCTTGTCCCTTATTTTCGATCTTAACGTCACTTGATATTTTGTTTTTATTTAATTTATTGTTGTCACCGAATCACCTTAAAAAAGGTGTTTTAAAAATCTTATGAGTATATTTTAACTTATTAAATCTAATTGCTGACCCTTCAGTTTTCATGACCGCAGATATTTCAGACGAGACGTAGGTATGTATGTATACATATCACTGATTCTTATACATGGACGACAGAGCGGTGACTCACAATGTTATTATTGCTATAAGACACATGGCGACTCTAATGTAGTTAAAATTACGTTGTTCAGTTATTATTAAACTGGTTTTAATATAATTTACTAAATATAAAATTACAAATATTCGCATATTGACTCGATTCTGAAATAATGAGTACTAAATCAAATAACAAAGTACAAACATAACCTTAACACTCAAATTCTGATTATTGCCGAGAACTGCCACAGATTATATCCTATTAATGTCGCTGTCTCACTTTAGTGTTGCCCACACATGTTTGGCTGTGACAATACTCCGCTGACATTTGTTCACTACTCGTATTCATATCAATATTATTAATTTAAAACACCTATTACAATTATTGCTCTTACGAGGCAATAGCGTTACGTACTGATTTTAAAAACAGTTAGCTAGATTAACAAAAGGCACATAAAGTACTCCCAACAAATTATCGTGAATGGCAACACATCTGTAAACAAAAGATTGGTCCAGGAGCCTAGTTCTTTAGGCGAATGTTACCAGAGGAAAAAATAAATAAAGAGAGATTAGTAGACAGCCACAGGATTGGAGATTAATAATCTGAAAGTTATGGTCAAGAGGATTGTAAAATGATACGTAAGGACAGCCAGAGACAAATGCATTGAGTGTAACAGGTCAGCTACATCTGTTAATGCTTGGTGAAAACACTATTTAAATTCGATTCAACAGCTAACACAGGTATTCAGCGTCAGCGACTTAATCATAAGTAACAGTTACGGTCGTATTGTTTCAATATTAATTAAGACCATGTCGAAATGAGAAGGGATTTAAGAGCTAGTACACACTTGGCGTTTTGAAGTGAGCGTTTTTAGTATGAACTCTTTATATAATGAGTACTAGCTTCACGCTTTTTGTATGGGCGCGAGTCTCGAGAGTTAGGGCGCGTCATCTTAGCGAAGGTTGCTCGACAGCCTGTATTCACAGTGCGCCATGTAACTCTGTCGCTTAAAAGGAAGGACTTATTCGCTAGCCGTGATGGGTCGTTAAGGGGTGGTATGTGAGAAGTAGGTGGTAGCGCGCGAGAGCGGGCAGTGAGGCCGGTGGCGGTGCTACCGGTGCCAGGCGGCGGCGAGCGCGGCGGCGAGCGCGGCGCGCAGGCGGCCCCACAGCCAGGGCGCCAGGCCGCCGCCGCGCCACGCCGCGCGCGCCGCGCACTTCAAGTACTCGTACAGCCCCCAGGGCGCGTGCCCGCCGTTCACGTAGTACACGTACGTGAACGCGTCCTTGCACCGCCCCTTTATCGAGTAGTAGTACGGCAGGAACGAGTGCAAGTGGAATCTGCAATTGTACATTTTCAAGTGAGCAGTAGTCACACTGAGCCAAGCGTGGAATATGTTTTACGTCTAATTTCTGTATTATTGACAGATTTTTTAATGTCTACATTTGAAACACAGAATTTTCACATTCATAAATTTGAAATAATAGCCAAACCTTCGTTTCTCGTAAAACATTAAAGCCTCCGAGTTGGTGGTGAGAACGTGCAGGAATATCGCCTTGACGCGGTGCTCGTGGGGCGCGTGCGGCACAGCACCCGCCAAGTGGTTGATCAGCACGTCCAGCAGCATGGTCGCCACACCCGATCTACGGTACGAACGTGCTACACCTGGGTAACATACGTTTAGATTATCACTACAGGTCTCAGGTTAGATTCACAGATCAGATACTAGTGGATTTTTCTAGAAATTTCTAGTAATTGTTTGGAGTCTAGATCTGTGCCCAATGTACGGCACGCTCACCATCTATTCCATGGTGGAACGTAAAGGTGGGAGTGTACTATACCCCTCTGCCTACCTCTTCGGGGATTACAGGCGTGATGTTACGTTTTTTTTATGTTACTTCTTTGTGTTACATGTTACGTTTATTGTGATATCAGCTAAAGAAATGTGTCAGGCCTACAAGGATACAGATGTCTGGGACACAAGTCCCTCTGCCTACACTGTGAAGGACATGGCATAATGATATAACAATATTATATTGTCAGTTGTATAAAGAATAATGGATATAGAAGAAGCATATAACATTGGTAAGGATAGATATTTGATACTTAATGCTCTGCCTGTCTAATGAGGTGTAACAATATAAATTTATACTAATAGATAGTTTATGGTTAAAATCAAAACTATGTGATAGATATTAGAATGACTTTTATAACTGCAATTCAAAAACATCAATCTATAAAGCACTGGTCTCATTAATCTAATGTAAGATTGACATCAATTAATCATATATAAAATTTAATAGCTCCAGTTACGTGGATTGAAGATATATGCAAAGAGGCTGGCAGTGGTTAGATTCTATGAGCTGAAGATCAAGCACAGTAGCTTGCTATTGAAGAGGCGACAGGAGTAGGCTAATAATGATGAAGATATTTTAATATGAATACAAAAGAAAATAGATAATAACTAATGTTCTACTGATATAAGAAACAGAATTTCAATAAAACGGCAACATGACACAAAGTTAAGGTAAAACCAGACCAATTCAGTTATTTCCTTTAATATTGTTGTATTACAGATTCCCACATTAATCATATACTTAGTGTTAAGTATGAGGAAACACATACATAAGGGAGAATGAGTATTAAAACATATCCTGTTGTAAATATAAGTTGATGTGAGTGTCCAACAGTGTATGATTAAACAGCAAAATTATAATTTGGTTGGTTGTATAATTATAAAGTTGTTGTATAATCATATTGGGACTGAGCAAAGCGATCAAATAGATGTTGTTGTATATATGTACACACATACAAGAAATTGTCACTATTTGCAACTTAGAAATACACTTATATAAGCCATTGGCAATGACTCCAGCAAGGTAAATTCAATTGCTCGTAACAACCTGTAGGTCTTCAGTTATTTTTAGTGGCAAAAGTAGTATGCTTATACATAAATCAGATTTAATGTTCTTCATAGTACATCTTTTAAAAGATAATGGGGGATGAATTCATTTACTTTTTTGTAATAGAAACTACACCATGTGCATGCAATTATGAGGTACAAATAAGTGTTTTAGCTAATTGCAGAAAATTTGTCAAATGGCTCTACACCGCATTGTCACCCACACTTGGTTAGAATGGCAGACTATGGCCCTCTCATTGTGAAAGAAGACCTGTGTCCAACAGTGGGATGATTAAGTGTAACAAAAATGCAATATTAGACATTAATACGTTTTATTAACTAGTGACTAGTTAGATTTCTCGGGTCATTACGAATTAAGCTATTGTATAGGTCATTAAGCACCATTAATAATCAAAGTCATAATTATCATCTATCCCCCACATAGGCAATTTTAAGTTAGAAACTTAGTATTTAAATTAGGGAAAATAACTAAGAAACTCTCCTAAATTACTTTATATTTATATTACAGTTTTAGTTCTATAGTGTGCAAAACATATAGAAATATGTTGTGAGTGATAATAAGTCTTACCTAATGACAATATATATGCAACTAAAGTATCCTTGGACGCAAACCATCTTGATAGTATTCCTCTGTCTTCTGCATTCAGTTTCAGATAAGGCTTGATTTCAGCAACTATAAGGCCAATAATTTCATTTTTGTATACCGCAGCTAAGGCAAAAAACCTTTCTGAGGATGTAATGTCCTCATACCAGGACAAGGGGTATTCTATTGGGAACCAGTCTCTGCAAAGTGATCTCACCTAGAAACAAGTTGCAGCTGATTTTAAAATGTAACAGATTCAATTTTTTAATTTGATAACTCATATTAACTGTTTGTGTTAATCTTCAGAGAAAATTTTTATGTATTTTCGACAACCATCTGATTTTAAAAACAAGTGAATTTTTTTATATCCACAACTCATTAATACCAATTATCTAAAATGATTTGTATCCAATATCTGACGTGTGTTTACAAAAATAAAGTGTGGTTACTTGTATCAGCCAATTCTACTGTGATCCTAGTTGAAAATTATGTCTAATTGTATACAAGAAATGTTAAACACTAAAAGTTATACAAAAGCTGTAAGTGTTTAAAAAATATAAAATGGGACACAAACCTCTTCTAAGTCGTCAGGGCACAAAAAACGTAACTGTACATCTTTTAAAGAACATTTTGCCTCTTTAGACTTCTCAATAATAACTTGGAAGCCTTCGGAAAGGTACCTGGAAATGTATTAAAGCAAATATTTTATTATTTCCATAGCGAATTACTATCAAAATTTTACAATATTCATGACATAAACAGTGAAACATTTTGCCTCTATTATTTTTTTTTTGGAAAAACAAGTGTTGAGAGTTCGTTTTGGTAATATTTATAAGCATTAACAACTGTAATATTCGTTTTATCAATTAAAAGTACAAGGAAGACAATAGCAAATACGTAAACAAGGGCGAAGCTTAATCAATTTAATAAAATAAATAACTTTAAATTCAAAACATTGTATTGAATACTCACCAGCTGAATCCAGCCATTCGGCAGTATGGCCATTAATAATATTATTTAGGCAATACTTGTGAGTAATCTTGTTATCATTTCAAGTATTTATATTTTCGTGTGAACAAATGATACAAATTACTACGAAATTGGTGATTGATGATTGACAAATAAACAGTGTTGCCAACGAAAATTATAAATGAATTTGCATGACTGGTTGCTTACTAATGTTTCCATCAAAAAATAACCGAATTGGTTCGATGTGTACTACATAATATCGAGAACATCTAAATGTTTTAAGTCTTAACAGACAATCTATTTCATTCAAATATTATAACATGAAAAGGTTTTCTGTAAGTATTATATTACAAAGAGTAAAATAGGTTCTATTCAAAGAACAGACTTTTTGTATGGCATTCAAAACATACTATTGGTAACATTGGTGTTCGTTATTTTCAGTAACGATGCCAGAAGCTATCTCGGAAATACTGGATAACAATTATAAAAGCATTCTCAACATTGAACTTTCATTTTATTAGTTTCTCAGTCCTTTTTGATTCACGAATTAACGAGTGTATGTGGTGCTTTTACTGTGTTTTGGATAAATAAGTGTCTTTACTTTAACCAATTATCTCATATAATCAATAAGTTATAAAATTTATTATTCTGTTAAAGTAACCATTACATTTAGCTTTAATAAACTTACTAAAAGAATACTAGACTTATTGGGGTAATTTTGCTTATGCTTTAAACATAGAATCACGTTAATTGAATTAACCTCATATTAATAATTATTTTATTGCTGTGAATTCATTGTACGCTACGACCGGTAGGTACGATAATTTGAAATAATGTTATAAAATACTGCGAAGTAACATCACGTTTGTAATGTTCGCACGTTTTATGTCACATAATGGAATAAGGAGGGAACCTGTCGCCTATATAGGGGGCACAGATACAAACAGAAATTCTAAGTTAGAGAAACGTGACAATATAGGTACTCGACCCGAGTATCGAACCTAAAACCTCTTGATCAGCAGTCGCGCTTGCTACCACTAGCCCAACGAGGCAGTTAGGTGTCAGTCGCAGGTTTTAATGTGTTGTAATTTCTATTATTATACCATCACGCTAGATCCCTTACGGAGTGTGCAAAGAGCACTTATATATTTCTATCCTTACGGATCCGACATGCTTCTGCTACATTCATCACTGTTGTCTATTAATTTATTGACTCCCCTGACCCCACCATTGATGTAACTGATAAACATTTATAGCAACATCTTTTTTAAAATCCTCTTTAGTTATAGTTACATTTAGGTGTATGATAGATCCTCTCTATGAGAAATCCTCGCTAGCTATAGATATATATAACGTATATGGTAGAGATAGATGTATATATATAAAAAAAATTTAAATCCACTTCCAAGGAACAGATACATCTTTTGTGCTATTGTAGGGCCAAAAATTTATGCTGGGTTCAGGCAATTAGTGAAACTAACGTGAAAAATTTTTACGAACTCTGCACAATTCCATTCCAATTACACACATTAGTATTATGACGTTTGACATTAAATGATACGTGGAATCAGTGACAAATGTATGACGTATGCATTATGCAATAAGCATGTAAGGGTAATACTTGACACTATGATATGGTAGGTGCTGCATACCTTGTAAGGGATTTGGCGTGATGACATAATACATATACCTATATATATACGTCATAATATAAAGGTAGCTACTGTGTAGTAAGATCAGCTCATTCCGCCTCCAGAGGTTAGTGAATACAAAATGACCATATGTAAATATTTAATAATTGTTCATTGCACCCACTCCTGACGTAATGCAGTGTAACGGTCCATGCATTGTGCACATGTTGGCACTTGGCCGCTACTTGCGCTGTGCGATGGGTTTGATTTCTCAGCGACGCGCACCAGACGCGGCCGTATCGTCTTACACGCGGTATCTGCCATCGCGGACGCCTTTTCACACGGCGCTCGCTTCCAGCGCTCCTCCACTTGAGCCCCAAGCTCTTGGCTCATCTACATATGTCTTATTGTTTCTCTATTTTCTACACTTATTCATAATAATATACCGTTTGTTACGGTATGCGGTTGGAGTGGATTAAATGTGTTTGCTGTAATTGTTAACGATAACATTGTGAGAAGGTTTATAGGTACATATTTGAGTGTTATATAATGATTTCTGAGGCGTGTTAAATTCGCCAATTCAGACTTGTCCGGCGCGGCAAATTAAAGCTTTAGCCCACGACTGCGTTAAATTGTATATAGGCGAAGAACATCATCTCAAGGAAACTTTCACAGATTTGGGTGTTCTATACTGTTCTCTGAGGCATGTGTATGCTGCTGACACGTGTTTGTTCAGGGAGGCAGACTTTTCCTTGTTCCAAGAGGACACCCGTGTTCAACGAGGAAACAATAAAAGGATTGATGTTGATAATGATGATGTAATTGGGAAATAAATAAACATAGGTACTCATCCAATTTAATAAGTATCACTAATTCTGGATTGTAAATTGTCTGAAAAATAGTTCATTGATAGATGCTACACGTCTCATGTGAGAATGTAATTGTCTTATTTTTAATGTCGTGTAAGATGCAGATGTAAAATTGCTATTGTAGTTCCAGGATCGATCACTCGGGGTACGTTATGAACCGTACTATAATGGTAGATATTCCTGGGGATTGTGTTCTTCACAGGAACCGGTGCAAAAATATCTGAAATGTCTACAATTTTTTTTTCATCTAATCACATGCGTTACCTTTGAAGAACCGGACTAGCCTTAATCTCAGTCTATTTACCTTTAAGGAACCAGACTAGCCCTAATCTCAATCTATTTACCTTTAAGGAACCAGATTAGCCCTAATCTCAGTCTATTATCCAACTGCATCCAAATTCCAAATCTACTCTTGTCCACAACATGTAGTACCTACAACGAACACAAATATAAAAAAAACCGTAACATCAAACCTGTAATCCCCGAAGGGGTAGGCAGAGGAGTGTAGTACACTCCCACGTTTCACCAGTTACATTTAAGTCCCATGGAATAGGTGGTAAGCCTATTGCCATACACCGGGCACGATTCCAAACTCCGAGTGACTACTAGAAATTCTAAATTATAAAAATCCAATAACACCCGACCCGGGACATGAACTCAGGACCTCTCGATCGGCAGTCGCGCTTGCAACCACTCGACCAACGAGGCAGTCACACAAATATGCATATACATAACATTTAAAATATAATGAATACCTTTCCTACGGAAAACTTTCTTCGAAAATGTTATAATTTCTTCTTAAATCTTAAGTAGGTACATTTTCCCTTCAATTTTACCAATTATTACCTAACAATTTGGGTGTATCAAATGGAAATACATGAACAAAGCCAAGCTTAATAACACGGACGGAAAACAACTATCGATGGATTAAGGCGTAAAATTGTGCATGGTTATCCTCCGGCGGTAATTAATATCTCATGTGTGTTTTGGTACAAAAAGTGCGTCGGCCGGATAGGATATCTGCCCGTCCGTCGGCATGTGTCTGTGAGTAACGCGAGCTGCGGCCTGCGCCCGCGCACGCGCCGCGCGCTCCATTTACACTCAATCTTAATATCCCAGTCATCCCAGAGATGCACCATTACGCGCCCATAACACCATTGCCACTTGTTTTTTTCGTTCTCCCGGAATTTAGGGATGTTTCCATTCGCAAGGATGCAACTTGAATAAGTTCAACAAGTTCAGAAATATTTTAATAATTGCTATTGAGTTCTTATTCGTACAAAAAGCTTCAGGGTTACACTCACCAAATTAAAATATCCCTTACCCAAAAGTGACCTTTGTAGGTATTGACTTTGTGATACGATGAAAATTATAAAAAAATTGTTAATATAACTAACGATCACATCTATCAATTTACAATACGATACACCGTTTAAATAGAATGATGTTTCACGAGGCGATATCGTGACATTGTTTGTGAAATTATCTGTCGGCGAGCATAAACGTTAATCATCAATGAACCATCCTTATTCTGTATAAATTATCTTATGTATAATAATAATTATATAATTTAACGATATGTTGATTGGCCTCATTGGCTTGGGTCGCGAAAAATGCACGGTGATAAGATAGGGGTCTGAACAAGGAGGCTTTGTGGGCGACCGCCGGAAGCGAGCGGGCGGCTAGGGGTCGCGCGTATCTTCTCTTGCAACCAGCGGACGGTAATATTTCCAAGAACGTGAACCGCTCATTCCTCTACTAATTCCAATTGTGCTTATCGAAGCAAGATAAAAGTATATATACAGAACGCAATACGAAGGCATTATAAAATTTGTACATATTCATGAATTTTATGTTTTAATAAATACAAATTATGTTTGGATGCGAAGAGCCGAAGATCGAGCTTAGTGGCGCGCTTAAAGGTCTATGTCGAGCACTGGACGGGAACAAGATGATCATGATGATGATAGTCGATTATTAATTTCGTAATGTGCCAAATTGTGTCGTTACATTTGCATCGTATAACACTATATAGTGTCACTAATTTCTTTTAAATAATAAGGTATCTATTTAAGGTTAACATAAATAAATTACTGTATAAAACATTAAGTTCATAACATTTATTAAAAATAACATAAATTTTACATCTAATTATTAATAATCACAATCTTGACTTAAACGTTAAAGCTAAATTTATTTTACAACACTAACACTACACTAAGCTTTACAATTAACTTTGGGAACCTGAGGATATAACTTGAACTACACTTTCATACATTAACCGGCTTTTTAAAACCTTTTTTAGGCCTTATTAAACTTATATTTAATTATATCTAAGATGGATTTAATTTAAACGTACCGTACAAAAACATCATTTAAATATAACATCTTAGGGAGAATAGTGAAGAGGAGCATTTTTAGTGACTCTCCAAAACGTTATACATAATTATATGTATCTACGTATGAAGTCCGAAATTTAATATGCACTTTTCTTCTCTTTCTTTCTTCTTTGCAAATGCTCGTTTGAAAATTAAATAAGATTTACCGTTATAATGCCGGTATCAAATTTTAAATTTACAATTTTTATACAGGCAACACTCACCTAACGTACAAAACGTCAAACTTATGTCTAGTAAAAATTAGATAAACATGTTTTGCTCTCATGATTAGGCACAGATGTGGAGCTCCATCGTCTACAGATGGCGGCATGATTTTTCTATTTACAATTAAAAGAAGTAGTTGGCAAAAATAATAACTAAACGACCTAATTGCTAAAGTATCATTGCTATAACACGGCACATTACAATCTCTATACTGTTAAGATGCCACAAACATATGTGCTACTCAATAGGAAATGTTCTGTGCTAAGGCTTACTTAAAGATGTCCTGCATAATTTGGCCACTCTGCACACGGAGGGTGAAGGTGTGACGGGACGGTGGTGTATAGTCCAGGCGGCGCACTGACCACGTGGTGAGCGAGGCTTGGAGTATAGCAAGTTTGCATCTCATGGTAGTCGGGCATCGGCGCTGGTGGCAGGTACCGGTCTAATTCAGCGCCATCTGGTGGCCCGTCTGCCAATAAAGCCTTGTCAACTTCTACCCGTGAGAAGTCGATCTGTGACAATTCCGGGGAAGGCTCCCTTTTGAGTCTGGCAGTGGCCGCGGGCGGTGGTTTCCGGCGTCTCGGCTGGTACTTGTAGTCCGGGTACTCTCTCTTGTGCTGGGTCCTTAATTTTTCTGCTTCCTTTACAAATGGCAGCTTTTCTTCTTCGCTGAGACTCCTGCAACAATTTAAGCATTTAACAATATGTATGCACTTTAAAGAAAGTTAGTAATTTGACAGATTTACGATTTTTGTTTATTTTAATACTTTTCTTCTTAAACATTAAATTTTGAGTTTAACTTCGTAAGAAATATAATTCAACTTTAAATATAATTTTTACACACTCATTTAATTATAAAAAAATATTACAACGGTTTTATCTGAGCCCAAGAATACAATATAGGAACAATATAGGAACAAGTTGATGATGTCGTTGGTGTTCATCATTATAAACTATTTAAATCCACTGCTGGACATAATTCTTTGCAATGGTATTTTTTTGCTATTTAACTATTCTGATAAAAAATTATATTCAATGTACCTATTCTATATAATCTGTGTAATACATCATCTTGTATAATATTATGTTACTCAAAAATAAATTGAAATATAAACTTAGCTAGAAATAACACTTTGTTTTATATTCACTCGAATTTTTTATGAATACCTATTACTGAAACTTACAAGGCTATATCATTTCAAACAGGGCAGCCTCAAATATAGAAAGCTGGCACTTTTATTTCTTTTTTTACGTAGGCACTTTGGATAATGTTAAAAAATTCTAAATAGTTTTGTTGCTCTGTATAATAAATTTGATTTGGTATAATTTTAAGGACTTAGCACTACGTAGCTCTAGAATCAATAATTATTTATAGGGCTAAGCTTTAATAAATAACTAATTTCACTGTAGCAGGCTGATAATTAATGATGAATAAAGATATTTTAAACGTGTTTGTTATAGAAACATCTTATTATCGTGTAGTATTTAATATTTTACACTAAATAAAGACAAATAGAAGAACTTGCAATTTTGGTTATATTTCCATTCATTTGTTGTAAGACCTATGACCTCGCTGCTCGACACGATCGAGGTCTGCATCAGCGCGATGACAGTTCGTGAGATGGCTAGCCGATCACAACACTGCAATCAGACTCTCTTCACCGGCTGTTTTCTTTGATGATTCGAGAGTTTGGACTAACCCGTCATCCTCGCGCCCGCCGCGCGGGTGGCCCGCTAATGCGGCGAAATAAACAAACCAGTTGGTTCTATCTATGTTTAATTAGTGCACGTTACATCTCTACTTGCTAGGGTAACACTGCCTTTTTTCACGGACCAACACAAAGTCAATTAACTTGCTTTCGTCAAAAAACTTGATTAAGACGAGGGTTATATATCATATAAATTAACTGGAAATAATTGTACTTGTGTACTTGTATACGCATCATGTGAAAAATTTTGGATATATTTCGAAATTTTTTTTTCATTTTCATTGCCAAGACCTTTACTTTACAAAAGTCATTATGATATCTTAATTTCATGTAAAGTATTTAAAGTTTAAGGAAATTGAAATTTTTTAACGAATTTTTAAGAATAATAATGTATATTTCTCTGTACAAAAAATATATTGTTAATAGGTATCACAAATAACGCTGACGAAATCGCGGGTATGAGCTATTCACTATGATAATAGAGCTAGGGTTAACTTATAAGACAATGAAAAATCATCTGTCAGACATAATGCTTTCTTTTTGGAAGATCAAAAGAATGGAACGCAATTAATTTCATTTTCAAAATCATACCAACAAACTGGCGGCATGCAAGGAAATTTCGAGCGAATTAGTCATCATTTGGTCCGTACCGAGTCCCGCAAGCCCGGCGCGAGACAGTTAGAGATGTTATCGCAACATTCGGAGCGATAGCATTTTAATGAGTAAACAATCGATGCACGCCGCGCCGCTGGGCGCCGCACGCGCAACCTACCTCCCCCCTTTCCCTCTTTCCCTCCCACTTTCACGGCTCATTTCATATCCCTTAAAGAGGTTTCGCACTCATCCGATCTGAATCAGATATCAATGTAGAAATTTGGACGGAATTCGGATATTGCTTTTCACAAGGCCTTCTATCCGTGCAAATATGGGTCTAGCAAATCTAACAATTCAGTAGGTATGACTACCACATGTCATATTATGTCGTTCATTCATCATCAAACATCATGATGATTGATGATGGATGATGATGACTACCACATGTCATATTATGTCGTTCATGTCACTTAATATGTCCTTTCAATCGACGCCAAATTCGGAGATACCTACAAATTATTATGGTTATTTCGTTGCAGCAATATTCTGATCCTAATTGAAGATTCACGAATGATCGCGAGAAATCGGATGACGAAAATTAGAAACAGTGCAAAGAATATATATTTAGGTAGGTACATATAGTTCTAAAAGCATTTCCTAAAGTAATTTCACCGATTCGAATCGAATGCAGTATCTACCTACGATTTTGCTCTTAGTGGTTTGCTCGTGTTTTTAAAAGAAATTATACTTAAAATCTTTATGTATACATATATGTGTATTTTGTAATACTTACATAATTTACATGATAGTTACGAAGTTTTCATGTTAGATAGATCGTATAAGTAGATCTTTCTTACACATATTATATCGTTATTATCCTAATAAAACAATTAACTTGTAATAATTTTTAAAAGAAATTGTAATTTAACAAAATAATTATTTGTTATAGGTGAAACATGAGACTGTGTTACACTCCTCTGCCCACACCTTCGGGGATTATAGGCGTGATGCCACGTTAATTATTTGTTATTCATATTATTCGCAATTTAGATGTAGGGAAGATGCTTCGTGTCAAAAGCTTACTGATGTAAAATGAGAAACGGTAAGCTCGGGTAGATCGGATATGTTGAAAAAAAAGGCAGATGAAAGAATGGCAAAACAGATATAATACAAATGCGAATATTGGTAGATGCGGGTGCAGAGAGAGACCAAGGCTGAGAAACCTTTACCAAACAGGTCAAATACCAGGTCAGAAGTCTCCGAAACCAGAGGGCATATACATATAAACAATGATACATATAGAAGAAGCACGTCAACTTTATAAGGATAGTGATACTTGGCGCTTGATGCTCTCTACATAACCCAATATTAATAAAGAGAATGATACTCACTTCCACATGGAGCCGAGCGACTTGCTGAGCTCGGCGTTGTGCAGCGAGGGCCGCTGCTCCGAGAGCCGCCGGCGCATCGCCTGCGCGAACACCATGAAGGCATTCATGGGCCTCTTCACATGCGCCCGCCGCATGCAGCCGCCGCCCCTGCGCATACACATTCTGTCATTAAAAATCGTCGGAAAATACACCTTCATCTGTCTACCCCTTTGGAGAAATATAGTCGCGATGTCGTGTCATGTTATTATTATCCACCCTCTATTCCATGGGCTGTATAACATAAGTTCTTCGGGGATATAGGTATAGATGTGTTATCGCATGTGATTAAATATGTTTATAATTAAACTAACTCGACGATTAACACTGATGGCCGTCAGGGGCAGATACAGAGATTTTTTGATGGACGGGGGGGGGGGATCGGCAACTGAGGGTGAGGTTAATGAAGGTATCCACTGAGAAATATTATGTAAGTACACAATTGTGCCCTTTTGGCAGTACCATACAGTTAGAAATACATACTGAGGTGGTTCTAGCCGAACCTGATCGTATGATAAGTTAGTTTCATTTCAATATAGGTATTTATAATATTACAGTAAAATCATAATTGTAATTTTCGTAATATCATCACTCTAAGTCCTTACCGAGATAGGCAGAGAACATCAAATGCAAATGATCTCTCATCTGTTACTAAATTGAGTATTGAATATTATGTAAGTTTGATAAGGCCAAAGGTGAATAGGCACTTTTTAGGCGAGCGTGCTACATCCTAGGCTGCATCTCGTTTTCCATCAGGCGAGATTGCAGCCAAATGCAAGCCTCTTGCAGTGAAACAAACATTATCTTATACATATGTACTATATAATAAGAATTAGTTCGAACTACTTTAGATTACGAGTAACAAAACCCAAAGCTCGTATTGACATAAACAATATAAGTTAGACACTTGAGTGGCCCCATATCGCCGGCGCTCGAGCTGCCGGGGCTTTCGGCGCGAGCATAAATACTAACCAACGAAACCATTAAGCGACCTCTATAAAGAAAATATATTACGAGTACCCTTTATGTAGCGTGGTTTATTGTAAACAATGCGCGGGCGCATGTAAACGCGCGGACGCAAGAGTGCTGATGGCGGTCACGTCATTTTACGCTCGTAAACTCCACTTGTTTTATTACTTTTTTATTTTCTAGTGGCCCGTTCGGGTTTCCTCGCGATCTTAGTGCTGTCAATAAATTATATATTTTTTTCCTTGTACACCCGAACACTAACTGACACGCCAGTAAAACACGATCGATTTCTAACGGATGACTCTCGGGAAGCAATATAAGCCGATGTAATTATGAACCGCTTCGGCGAACTGCGATTGGTTTCCTTGTTTATTAGTCAAAACGATTTCTCGTAACTATATTATTATATACACGTGAGCTTTACCATACCACCGCACGAAATCTATTTTTTTATTATTATTGTATTATCACGCCAGGTCCTTCAGAGGTAAGGTGAGAGCACGAAATGCTAAAAATCTTTTTCGTTGCAGACGTGACGCGTTATTTTCTACATTCGAAATTTGAATTACATGAATGATATATTAATTTGAATTTGATTTTCGAATATCAATTTTCAATACGATAGTAAAATTGTAATTATTGTAATAACGAAACGCTATAGAATGACTGCGTAGAATGTAGTTTTTGTAAAGCAGCCGAGACCTACCGCGCGTCGCCATCTGGTTAGTAACATCTCCTGACAATCCCAGATACTACTCATGTCTGCTACATAATACTTAGCTGTATTATAGAAACTATTAATTGTGCAGTTACCACGGGTTCAGGCGAGTCTGCTTTGACACATCAGTTAAATACTCGTAACTCAATTCTTTTGTTTTGTCATTATTAACTACAGTACAGACTGTAAAATGAGATTACTGTTTATTTTGCTTTTGCATCACCATTCGTGTCTGTTTTAATCACTGTGAGTGTTTTTCTTTTATTTTTTTATCTCATCATTTTCAAAGTACACAAGAGAAAATGGCTACACGAAAAATCTATTGAAAATTAGCTCTATTGAAATTTAGTAACCATAGATCGCATATGGCTGCTCACAGCAAACATTTTCTGTTACTATTACCCATTTACTCTTTACTCTTTTTTATAGTAACAGTTACTTTAAACTAGCTTTGTTACTATTAGTGAAATAAAATCTTTTCTGTTTCTGTTATTGTGAGAATTTTAACCCTCCATAACACAAATGTAATGCTCAACAATTGAGATGCTTTTTTTACAATATGAGGGGCACGGCTAAAGCAATAACATTTTTCGTCGCAGGTATAACACACAGTTTAATTATCGAGATACAATTGGAAAAGGCATAGCGCTTTAAAAGCTTACGTGTGCGCGGTACGACAAAAAGTTTTATAGTCTTGTATAATGATTTACTACTCCAGATTTCACAGCCGTCACCGAACACACCACATGTGCTCTACGTATATGATGTAGTAAGCACTCGTGGTCCAAACTTGGCTGAGGAATTACAAATCTGGCACGTGTATAATAAGTACATACTTCTAACGTGATTATTACCGTACTTTATTATATCGAATGGTTTGTTGATACATCGTCTTTAGTTCACACTTTGGCTGTCGTAGATTTTTGTATGAGCTACTTAGGAAATATAATATTTGAATTGGATTTGATTTTATTTTTTTAGTATCATGCCTGTAATTCTCGAAGAGGTAGTCATATGAGTGTAATGTAGTCCCACGTTTCGCCAGTTACGTTATATGTATGTACGTACCACTATGGAATAGCGGGTGAGTCTTTTCCAAACACCGGGCAAAAAACCATACTTCGAGCCACAACTAGGAATCAAGTTAGAAAACCCAATAGTTCTCAACCCGGAGATAGAACTCAGTACCAGCCAGTAAGGGTAGTTCAATTTTTAATTAAAATTTATTATGAAGATAAAATCATAACAAAATGCAATTTAGCTTGAAGTTGTCCCTTGGTCAACAACATTGACCGATACAAAAATAAAAATAATCAGAATGTTACGCGCGTATGTAATTAATAAGTACCTAACACTTTTTAATGCGTACTTTTCTATCACACGAGAGCAATTCGTGCAGAAGCTTATCAGGTCTATAAATATAGAGATATTTAACTGTCGGTGCTCATTGCCTGCCTCGTTAGAGATCCGGCCCGGCGTGATGTTACAACAATATTTTTATTGCAATACAGATGATTCAATATCATTTTTCCTTTCTTTCTTTGCTAAATCTCGAGTCTTACAAACCATTTGATTTCTCTTCATACAGTTAATACTAACATAGAATAGGCATAATAACGAACTCATCGAAGTAATTGTTAGTTTATAACAAATTGTAAGTAGTTAACGTTTTGTTGGGTACATATCTATACATACATATTAGTATACAATAGCACTGGAGCCTTAAATATTAAGTGGCCAGGAGTCGTACACGTGTCAAATATTGCGGTCAAACGATATTTTTGTTTTTCGGGTGTGTGTAGGCAGCTAGTGGACCACTGCTTTGTTCTATTATGATTGATAGCTAAAAACAAAGATAAGGTTACATTATAACCGCACGTGTACTCAAAAGGCAGTACCTATAAAATGTAGGTACCTTTTACTGACTCTATCAGCTCATAGAACCGACGTTTATGTATAGAGTGAAAACGATGAAGCCTTCTTTTGTAATTTCCTTTTGTTATTATTTATCATTGTGGGGGCTGTAAATAGATTTGGCACTCGGTGCTCTCTGCCTCCTCCGCAAGAGATCTGGTGTATTGATATAGTGATAATCACAACATATTGCTGTGGTCGAAACATGACGAACTTCTTTTTTTTTATCACCCTCTTCATGCTAATATGTGCTAAAACTCTCATCGAATATTCCTTAATTGTACATAAATAATCAATTAAATAAGTAATTTGGTAGTAAAGAATGAATCAATTCTTGACAGGTCGGTATAGAGTCTTTCGAAGATGACTCTACACAGGGACGCAGATAGAGCCGCGGAGGCCATTGGCTGAGGAAGTCATAAACAGTACGCATAGCTGTCATCTGTGACGCGCCCGCCCACGCTATTTCTGCCACGTGACGCGCCGCCGCCCAGGACAATAACTATTGCTGCGGCTTGCAAAACTAGCGGCAACTCAGTAGTATTATTATTATTGACGGGCGCGTTGGTGCAGTGGTTAGTAGAATCTGGCTTGCGTCGGGGGTCGTTGGTTTGATTCCCACCCAGAATAAATATTTGTGTGATGAGCTCGAATATTTGTTGTGTCTGAATGTTAAAGTTTCTATTAAAGTATGTATGTATGTATTATAGTTTATCAGCCGTCTTGTCACCATAACACAAGCTTTCTTGATGCTTAGTTTGGGATTAGATGGCCGTGTGTGGAGATGTCCCAATATATTATATTGTTGTCATAATTATATTATATCATTACGCTATGGCCTTTATGGGATAGGAAAAGAACACCGAGTGCTAAATATAGTTATGCTTACAGACCTCCCTTGCTGCATCTTTTTCTTCATAAATACACTGTTAGCTTTATTTTTAATACCTGCCCACATATTAATAATGACAATATTAGGTACTAGTAATATTCAGCAGCAACATTAGTAACATTACCACAGGAATCCATTTAATTTAAACGTTGGTTCGATATGTAATCGGTG
Source organism: Parelbella macleannani (assembly GCA_018245755.1). Lineage (NCBI taxonomy): Eukaryota > Metazoa > Arthropoda > Insecta > Lepidoptera > Hesperiidae > Parelbella > Parelbella macleannani. Next base: position 1,654 of record DWEE01000002.1, on the reverse strand, counting down.
TTTCCACGTGTGCTTAAATATGTTACAGGGTCATAGAAAAAACATAGAATTAACATATCACTAAAATGCGTGAATCATTTCAAATATACACCTGCGGGACCCTTACCGATTGAAATAAACAATATTATCGAAAGCGACCCTCTATTGGTGGTCTATTATCAGGTAAATTTAATGTTCCCAGGGCTCGGCGGCCAGGTGACGGTGTAACGAGTATGATTAGTAAGATACACTCGAGCACCAGAACGATGATTGTGGCAGCACCCAGCAGCTACCGTCTCGTTTTACTGCGCCATTAATTGTTTTATGGCAGTTGTTAAATCGACTGTAAAGATAACGGCGGTCGCTGGGGATGTTTTAGAGATTTCAGCTTGTGACGACAGAAGAGCGAGGCGGATTACAGATGTGTAGTTTCTACAAACAAAAATGAGGAATGTTGGAATACATAGGAGATGTACGTGATTACATTATATACCAGTGCGCTTACCAGTTATATTAAGAGCTGACATTCACTCTATATTTGGCGCTCCGTATCCTCTGCGTACCCCATAAGGAACTTGGCCTGAAGGTACCCATGTATGTGGATACCAGGCATACATATTTTTTCAGAGACGCAGTTTTTTGTAAGAATTTGTTGCGCTCGTTATCAAATAGATTTAAAATCTTCCGCTTAACTGAATTAGGACTTGACTCTGTTGTCTCTCGCTGTGATCGGCGGGAGCTCATTCAAGAGGAATTCGGAAAAGTCCGAACTAATTTGGTTTTGTCGAAAAAACACGTGAATTATGGCGATGCGTAATGTAAAAACAAAATAGATAGACAAAACATAATAATAGTCACATCTATAATTGAATAGTTCTGTTGTATATTGAATTTGAAAATGATATTGGCTGACATCCGTGACGTCTCCAAATGGACCCCGTAGAAGACCAGCGCTGGTTGTCCACGGACTCCCAGCATAATGTTGAGCAGGATACATATCGTAATGTGTGCGGCCTAGTATTGTCTTATTTGTTGGTTGATTGTTTTAGTGCTTGTACAATGCCTACACATTGTGAATAAAAAGTTTTTTTCTTCATTCTTTCTTTCTTATTGATAAGGACCGGGCATTATGTATAATAAATACCACATAATGTATATAAATATATGTATGTTTATACATTGCTGTACCTATTTCCAGGGGCACTAGTGATGTATGTATTAAACTTTCGGAACAGCATTAATGTATTTCGCAGTTAATTATTGTTAATAGGATCACCGTCTCTTTCATAATGGGACGTAAACGTAACTGGTGACATGTGGGAGTGTACTACGTTTCTTTGCCTACAGCTTAGAGGTTTACAGGCATGATATAACATGTACAAATACATATAGACGTTGTTGGATTATTCTCACAAAATCTCAGGAAGTATTAGTGCTTAGTTGTGGCATATTGATTCTGCAGAGATCCAACAGCCCCATAGTCTTTGTTATATCTTCAATATAATCACAAAGGTGCTTTCTGTCAGCAACCGTATCATAATCTGTAGTATGTCTTCAATGTATTGACACAAGTGCTTCTGTTTCTCTGCAAAGACTTTTTCATATTGGATACTAGTAATTAAACATGTATAGGTACCTATTGTAAAATGCAAGCAGTAGGTATATATGTATATGT
>DWEE01000001.1:0-36361 GCA_018245755.1 Parelbella macleannani | reverse complement strand
ACTATATTTTTTGTTTACAGGTAATTGATTACATTGTTGTAAATAAATAAATCTTCAGAAAACAGTGCATTTAAAAATTTTTGTAAATTACTAACCTTTGTCACTGGGGCTGCAGGAGGCGGTGGCCGAGGGCTGTCCTTCGCCAATGATGGTGGAGGCGGTCACCCAGAAGTCGTAGCGGCCAGCTTTCAGTTCGGTAGCGGAATAGCTCGTTTGGGATGCGGGTACCTAATGTAAATTCAAATGTCAGACAACGAAAATTTTAAAAACATTTTCATGCGATTTCACACTGATAAGATGCAAATATAAACCTTCAATAAGTATAATATAGAATTTAATTCGTGAATATTTAAACAATTGTTACCACGAGCAAATCCAATTGCAATTCCTTAGTGGTCATTACTGAAAATACTAGTTTGTAGCTGCAAGTCTGACCTTCAATCAGATGTTATGCAATTTGTCTGAAAACTATCGGCATTATTCTGTGATTGAAATACACAAATATATGTAATATTAATAGCAATGCTTTAGAAGCCCGACATCATTACTGTCAAAAGCAATTTGATACTTGAGGGATATATGTGCGAAGTGAATTCCAATAATCCACGAGTGGCGTTGCGACCTTGTTGGGATGGGGCTCGGCGTTCTGCGCCTGCGTGTAGACGTTGTAGTGCGTGACGACGCCGTTGGGCTGCGCGGGCGGCCGCCACGACACCAGGATGGACTCGGCGCCCATCACCAGCGCCTTCACCGCGCGCGGCGCCTCGGGCACTGCCGCGCGATGTCATACACCATGAATAAAAGGACGACCCCCTCGTATTGGCTCTGTTTACGGTTGGATCGACGCAACTATTTTTCTCAAGGTGAGATTTAATATACGCGCTGCCGATGTGATATGTGCTACAGTCGTCTACTTTTAATTTCAAATAGTTTAAAATCTTTATATAAATAACATGTCTATGCCAAATCCCCCAATAGTGGCTATGAGTTACTATGAATAGGAGAGTTAAGTAAAAAAAATAGTTTCACACTTTCCCATATAATATTTTACAAATAGTAACATGTAGGTATGTACCTACGCATTTTTATTAGCATTAATAAATAAAACATTGTGTATGAGTTCAGATGTGTTGAGTGAGAAGAGTATGATATTTAAAATTACCGTCTTGTTCGGTTTGGCAGTGGATAGGAGCAGATCGGACGCCATCGCCGCCGTTGGTGGTCGCGAGCACTTCCATCGAGTAGTTAGTGAATTTCTTGAGTCCGTGAAGGATGGTCTCGCTGCTAGCCGTGATCTTGGTGTCCTTGGTCTTCTCATCTACAAATCATCATCATAGCGGTTATACATTAACAGTATGCTAAAAATGAATTGCATGGAAACATAGTCATGACATAACAGGAGTTCTGGGAGTTAACGACTGGCACTCTCCCTGAAGATGAGGAACCTTTACGAAGAGTAAGTTTATTTTCAAAGTCCAGAGTTTTAATAGAAATATATTTGAATCCACTTAAGAATATTTGTGGGGTACCTAATACAATGCATGGCGTTAAATTCGTTTAGCGTTAAATGGCAATTAAGGAATATTCGTTTTTACGTATTACGATTATCCGAAATTAAAATTAAGACAAGTATAAAATACTTTACTCCTGTATTAAACGCCCCCATGACGAATTCAAAAAACAAAATGGAAAGGAAATGATTTTTTTATTTAAACATACGTTTCGTCCCATGATACTCACCATACCAGGTTTCGCTGGGTCCGTAGATGACTTTGTAGGCCTTGATCAGTCCGTTAGCGGCGGCGAGAGGGGGCGACACCCAGGAGACGCGAATGGTCTGTGCGGTGAGGGTCGTGCAGAGGACGTCTTGCGGGGGTGCTGAAGGGGCTCCTTCCGCAGTGTAGGCTCGCACTTCGTTGGAGACCGGACCGGAACCCATCTTGTTGAAAGCTTGGACTACGATCGCGTATTGAGTGTAGGTTCTAGGACAAACATTTTATGCTATGTATAATGATAATAAATTACAGAAAACCGTTAAGTATAAAAGATTACTGTTAGATGTTGAAAGACGAGACCAACATCACTATTAATTTTAATTAAATATTTCAACGTCAAATTATTGCCATCTGTTATTGTATCTTCCATGACAAAGTCTCACTTGAGGTTCAGGATGTCGAGGTGGTGCTCCTTGCCGGATTCCTTGGAGATGTCAACGGTTTCGAAAACGTAGGACTTGTTGCTAGAGGCCAGTTTATATCCAACATAGTACCTGTAAATAATTTTCATAAAAAATAAGTATTACGTTGGTAAATTGGTAGGCTAATTAATTGGTTTGCATTATATGAATTAAATACCCTTGGAGTTCGCCGTTCCAATCTTGGGGCTGGGGTGGTTTCCAGGTGACTCGCAGAGTGTGCTTGTCAACAGCGTCGGCCTTAACGTCTTGGGGCATACCAGTGGGGGCTTCTTCCGCAGTAATGATGGTGACGGTTTCAGAGGGTTCAGAGGTTCCAAGTTCGTTTTCGGCAACTATCCTAATATGGTAGGCGGTAGCGGGTCGCAGACTGAATACTCCAGCTTCGGTGGCGTCTCCTGGTACTAAAACCCTGGAAATAAACACGTTATCTATGGAGATATATGTATGGTAGGAGATTATCCTCAATTATTTATTTATATTAGTGTAACACCATAAACGGAAGGGTACAAGGACGTGCTTAATGCCCCCCAATAGTGGTCTCCATAGGTGATGTCTCTGTCCACTGTGGTTGATGGATAAAACATTTGGTGGACCATATTACTTAGTTCAATTACTATTAATTCATTAAAAACCTGTCAATATCCTTCTCCCAGTTGCCCTTCGCGCGTTTGTATTCAATGAGGAACTTCTTGATTGGCGAGTTTCCATCATAGGGAGCAGCCCACGACAGCTGAACGGTCCTTCCGGATTTGTCCAAGACTTTCAAGCCATAGGGTGCTTCTGGTACCTCTGCAATTTTAAAGACATATATCAAATATATGGCTTAAAATGAACAAACTCTTTATATTTCCACAGTTAAGCACGGTTCTCCTCTTAGATTAGTAAGTATTAATGAAATCCTCTGCAAACTGGCCCTGTGTGCGGGTCCGCAGACGCCTTAGAGAAAATGGAAAATTTTAAAATCTTCGGACTCAATTTTTTTCTCCACCGTTACCGCAGGTTCTATTTATTCTTAATACGCACATTTTTTGTAAAGAGATGAGCCTCAGGATTAGAACCCAGGAGCTCTAAATGGGAGGCTGAGTTCTCAACTGTTAGACCATTATTATTTCTTAACAGATGAAAACGTAAAGTACGATCAGAATGTTAGTTACCTTGGATGATCATGTTAATGCTGGTGTCGTCTGAGCCGAACGCGTTGGTCGCCACGCACGTGAAGAGAGCGCTGTCAGATCGTTCGGTTCTCCTGATGCTGAGGTCGGACACCACGCCGCCGGGCAGGATTTCTTCGCGAATGGTGTAGCGGGGGTCGGACTTGGGTTCCAGGCGCTTGTTGTTCATGTTCCAGATGATTCCAATTGGCTGTGAGGGAAACACCAATAATCATCACCGATCGTCGCGAAATATAGGTAATCGTGTGAATTCATTACGTAAAAATAATTTGCAAGATTAAAGCAAATATGCGTTTTAATGTTCGGTGAATACTCCGCAAAGTGCAATTGTTCCTGGAGGACGCAATGGTATATAATATCGTAAAAATATAAGGAATAACGTAACTTATTTACAATGTATTTTTATATTATATACGAAATGTAATCAGTAATTATTGTCATCATCGTCAACTTTTATACCTTTAATCTTAGACACGTGTGTCCTTTTAGTATTAGAAGGGTTTAGGCCATATTTTAGGTTATAGAGAGTAGTTTACCTTTTCACCCTTAGCTTGGCATTGCAGGACAGCAGGTTCGCTTCGGCGTGCTGTTTGGTTCCTCATCTTGATTTCGAATTGGGGTGGTGCTAAAAACAAATTAATAAATCATTTTTATTTAATTTCACAATTTCATACCGTAGGACAATGTATGTGTATGAATAATAATTCACCTTGTACGCTAATCAGAATGACAGCAGATAAACCAGAGCCGATTCCGTTAACAGCTTCGCATAAATAGTATCCCTCGTTCGTCTTTTGGATGTTCGCAATAGTCAGAGTACCGTCTTCAACTTTCACATTGGGGTTGTTAGGCTTAAGGTCCTTGTAATCGCCAGGCGTGTCACCTGTAATACATGTGTATGTTACAAGAAATGGAAGTGGCAGTAGATTTATATATCGCCAGGCGTGTTGCCTAACATATATTCTATAAGAAATAGAATTTAATTTATAAAACATATCAGTATTCTAACAAATTCAAAGGCTTTAGGTTCAGAAATAAACGTTTAGTGGGATTACAATAAAAGGACCGGAAAGTTCTAATAATTTTATGATACCATATCAATACAATGTTAATTAGTTTAGCGTAATACTAAAAGTGAAGACTTGAGAACATACCTTCAGCCCTCTTCCACGTCACTTGGGGCTTAGGGAAGCCATCAGCTTTACATTCAACCTTAGCGTCAGAGCCTTGGGCAAAAGCCTTATCAGTGGGTTCCAGAATCCAACGGGGAGGTACTAAAACATTACATATTCATTAGCTTTTGAACTTCTTCATGTTTTAGTTTGAATATATGTCATGGATCTTTAAATTTCTCATCAGTATTATTAAATATTGGATAATACTATTTTTTAAATTGTAATAGAAGTTACAGTTAAACTTTTAGTCACTGTAAACGATTTTAGTGCTGAATATTGTACGTAAAAATTTAATATCTTATAGAGAATTTGTTATATGATTACTGGAATGTTACATATTTAGTTGATAAATGGGATAAAGAAATGATCTCAAAATATTTTTAATTAACAACAGTAAAACCGCTTACAATGAAGGGGAATTATTTCAATTAATTTTTTACTAATCCATACTGTAAGTTAACTTAGTAAAGAGAATAAATATGTAGAATCAGTTCAGTCGTTTTCGGAAGTATGGATGCATTTGTAAATATTTAACACTTTTGCTACACAATATTTTAGTGACTTAGTGTTAAATATGACTTCAAGTAATTTTGATAAATTTTACTTCTTAATCTAACATTGCAAGGACAATATTATGTAACATCATGCCAGTAATCCCTGAAAAGGTAGGCTGATGAGTGTAGTATACTCACATGTTTTACCAGTTACGTTTATATCCCACCATGGAATACGTGAGGGTGGTATGTGACAATAATGTATTGTATATGTATCACAATAATATTATGTTGTACAATATAACAACTTAAGCGAAAATCATAACTTACTATGTTTATTGTTGTTATTGTTTTGTAACACCCATCTTTATATAGTTTGCAGAAAGCAACAAACGTCAAATATATGTATTTATCTACTATTCAAATTTCTTATATGTTACCTACATATTATTAAAACGGTTTTAATTCCACTTCAATATTAATATAGAAAATCATTAAGGATGGTATTATTAATATTTTATTTTACAATGTCTCAGAATACATTGTCTTTGTTACATAATATTGTCCTATTTTGTATTTGCAACTGTGAATAAATGGAACTGTGATTTCTAGTCATATTTGTACAGCTCTACAGGATACGTTGTAGGTATCATATGTATAATCAAAATGTATCATATTATTGAAATCAAATTAATTTCCAATGAAAATATAGGACACTTGATCGTAAATTACAGTTCAATTTATTTCAAAAGCTCCTATAACGTTGGGTATAATGTAATGAGTGAATATATGATCTAATAAAACGTGTATTTGAAGTATGAATATGGAAGGCATAGATGACCTTGAATTATTATATAGAGGTTTAATGACGATACATGTGAGTGGCAAAGCCAACGCCATAGAAGCTTTCAGACTTATCTATTTATATGTATTTAGCAAAAAAAATGTTTAAGCACAACTAGCTACAAAATAAAAATAATATAGATAAATTAAAATAAAAACCAAACCAAACAAAGCTTTAAGCTCGAAAGGTACATATTATACACACTCCCTTCACCAAAACCCTTTGAGATAATGCTGCCAGATTTTTAAACAAAATTAGAATATATTAATATAAATGTATTGTAAGATAAGTTGAAATAACATTATCTCAATAGGTGTGTTAGTAAGGCAAGCTTCGAAGCACGCAAAGTAACGCATTATGCAAATAAGTAAACAAAACTAAAATAAAGACGGGATCCCGGGATTCGGAAGGAGTTGGAAGATAAAAATGCAGGGAAGGAGAGAAGAAATGGTTTCGTCGATGATAGCCGCAGCCGGTTCCTACGAATTACATTTTTTACAATATTAATCCTCCCCTGTTGCTAACATAATGTATTATCGCGGTAAATATTAATAAATGTTACATATTTGTCTGTCATGTCGATGAAAATGTTTCTCTAATTGAATTTTCGGGTATATTTTCGTCAGTTAATAATTCAAGTTTCGGATTTGAAGCCCACAATATCGATACTACGCAAAGCTCGTCCGTGCTAGGAATAAAGGTTAATTTGTGATTATATAGGTACCGTGTACTTCTAATGAAGTCGAATAGTTGGAGAAGCCGGCGGCATTGCGTGCGTGACATACGTATGTCCCGCTGTGCGCCCATCCCGCTGGGTCTATTAACAGTAAGGAGGCTCTACGGGCTATTTTAGTTGCCGTGACGCCGGCTTTCTCTTTCAAAGGTTGTCCTTCGAAGTACCACTGAATGTCGAGGGGCAGATCGCCTTCCGAAATCAGACATGTGACCTGAGTAGCCTGTCCCGCGTACAACGGGGTTTCGAACGAAAACGGAACTATGCGAGGTAATACTGGAAAACAACCATAGAAAATCGGGTTAGAACGTTCGTCGGCAAGCGATGTTAGCGACTAGTGAAAGTAAAGGAGTGGTGAGTGTGAATCAGTCGAGTCGCCTTCAGTGCTGCGTTGTGATGTTAGTCCCCGGTACTAAATATTGTTTGTCAGTACAAATACTATAATAACGTGCCATTGACGACGAGGGTCGCGACATGCTCGGCACGGCCCGCTGCGTTTTGCACGATACACGTGTAGTTTCCTTGATGGTTGGCGCTCACTGAGTTTATCGTGAGAACGGACGCTCGAGGATTTAACAGAGTCGTCATGATGTCTCGATGGAGACTCGAGTCTATGGTTTCGCTGCTGAACGTCCACGATACATCGAGCGGCAAATCCCCTTTGGTGGCGACGCAGTTGACTACCACAGCGTCACCGGGATTGGAAGGCACCTCCCCGAAACTGAACGGCACTATGAGGGGCGGAACTGGGACAATAAAAATTTTATGAAGCATAAATCATGTTAAATAGATAAAACGGGAGATCGGAAGCGAGATTCATGAAATGTCATATCGCACCCTTTACTACCAGTTCGGTAGAATGAGAAACGACACCACCGGCATTACTCGCTGTACAGTTATACACGCCCGCGTGCTTCGCGTCTACCGACTCGATAGTGAGCACGCTGCTTCTTCGGTCGATGTTACTGACTCGTGCTCCGGGGACAGCGCTCACGGACTTATTGTTTATGGTCCATTCGATACGAACGGGCTGGTCACCATGTGTTATAATGCATTGGAGAGCAAAATAGTCGCCTAGAAAAGCCGGTTCTGGACCGGAAGCGAAAGGTGCTATCTTGGGAGGAACTGAAACAAATATTATCTAAATGATAAAATAATATGTATCTACCATCTATATACCGACTAACCGTAGACTACTAATTCTGAAGAATACGTAGATCGGCCTGCGCGATTTTCACCGACGCACGTATAGGAACCAGCGTGTTTTGCATCCACAGATTCGATAATAAGTAAACTACTCCTTTTAGAGTTACTCATGGAGTAGTCGCTGTTCCTTTGCGATATTAAATGTCCATTGAAAGTCCAGGTAATCATAAGGGGGAGATCACCGAAATTTACAGTACACGATGCCTGTAAATACTCTCCAACATTTGCTGGTTTTTCACCGAACGAGAACGGCAAGATATTCGGAGGGACTGGAATGATCGGTACATAAAAGAACCACATTTAAATAATACTAAAGAAAGTTCATTTCGAAATCTACTAAAATATAGCGTGAAAATACAATTTACTGTAAGTAAGTAACAGAGGTGTACATCGCCTAAATATTTAAGCACCGTTAATTATTAAGGAAGAAGTGTGAGAGTGGGTCCCGGCTTCATTTTCTGCGACGCAGGTGTAGTTTCCGGCGTGCGTGTGCGACACTGAACCGATACTAAGGATAGCGCTCCTTTCGCCTATATTGAACACGGTCACTCCGGATCTTGGTTTAATTGGTTCGTCGTCAAAAAGCCACCGGAGATGTAACGGGTGATCGCCCTCAATTACCGAACAAGCCGCGGTTATGACTTGTCCAGAATTTATGGCGACTTCTCCGAATGTAAATTGTTGGACCACAGGTGGAACTAAAGAGAAAGCAAGCACCATTCGGTTAATAAGTTACGGTACCAATAACATTGAGCGCCGCCGTGTGATTCACAGCGCCGGCCTTATTCATCGCTGTACATGTGTAATTGCCACTGTTAGCTCCTGAAGCTGTGGGTATGTCTATTACGGAGACGCGTTCGTTTAATTTCGTAGTGGTTACGCCCATCTTTCTTGTTACTGGTTCTCCTTGAAAGCTCCAAGTTATGTTAAGCGGCAAGTCGCCCTTCGGTACGTGACAATCAAGGTGTACAGATTCACCCGAAAAGACGGCCTCGTCCAATTCGAACGGTTTGATGTGGGGTACAACTGAGCAAAAAAATATTGTATAATATTAGTGTTTGTAGTACAACTGTTTACAACATGTAAATATTGTGTACCGTTAATATGAAAACATCAAACTAATTAATAACTCATATTACTTATTTAACCCCGTGAATTATTACTCGATAACTAGACGGGATCTGTTTGTGATTTGTATCGGATTGTTGAAAGAAGTGGTTGGACCTCAGGATAAACTAAAGAGAAAGCAAACACTATCCGGTTACTAGGCTATGATACCAATTATGTTGAGTTCGGCAGTGTGGTTCGCGGTCCCGGCTTTATTGGCTGCGGTACATGTATAATTCCCGCTATTATCTCCGGAAGCAGCTGAAATGTCTAGGACGGCGACGCGTTCGTTTAGTTTTGTAGTGATTATTCCCATTTTTCTTGTTACAGACTTTCCTTGGAAACTCCACGTGATACTGAGAGGTAAGTCGCCCTTGGGAACGTAACAATCGAGATGCACAGGCTCACCCGAGAATACGGCTTCGTCCAGTTCAAACGATTTGATGTAGGGGATAACTGAGCAAAGAAAATTGGTATAATATTAGTGATGCATACATCAACAAGCTGTAGGTAACATTCAACTATTTTACCCTTAACGTGAAGTGGAGTGGAATATCTGTCTTCGCCAGCTTTATTCCTTGCTATGCATGTATAATTCCCACTGTGGGCGCCCGTTACAGAAGCTATCGTTAAAATTGACGTCTGTTCGGTAATCTTCATAGTCTTAATGCCTGAATGGGTTGATAGATCTTGTCCTTCGAACGTCCAAGAGATGGACATCGGCCGATCTCCTTTGCTCACGTGACACGTCATTTGTATCGATTCTCCATAGTATATAGACTCCTCGATCTCGAAAGGCAGTATATGGGGTGGAACTAATCAAAAACGAAAAATAACGCTAACAATCAATCTAAACGTGCAAATTTCTATGGAGGCCATAGATCTATAAGAATTATTATAAGTTTCTAATAGAAAAAGGCGCGCTTCGAGTACCATGGATGTTGACGAGCGCGGAGTGGTGCGCGCGGCCAGCGCGGTTGCTGGCCGTGCAAGTGTAGTTTCCGCTGTGTTGACCCATTGCAGTCGGTATGCTAAGAACTGAAGCTTTTTCCCCCAGCTTAGTAGTAGTAATACCCATATTGTTATGATAAGGAATCTCAGTTCCCTGGAAACTCCACGATATTTGAAGGGGTCGATCTCCCTTCGACACGTGACAAGTAAGGTGCACAGACTCGCCAGCGAATATAGATTCTTCGACTTCGAACGGGATAATGTATGGAACCACTTGACAAAACAAAATAAAGCATAGGTAATAACAACGAGGATACTACAATTGAGTATGTTATAATATGTAGTTGCATAAATAAACCTAACAAAATATAGTATGTACCGATAACTTTGAGAACAGTAGAATAGGACGCTACTCCAGCGCGATTTTTTGCTATGCACGTGTAGTTTCCGCTATGGGCACCAGTGAGCGATGGTAACACTAACACTGAAGATCGTTCGCCCACCTTTGAGAACGTTCCTAGCTCAGGTAACAGCAACTGTCTATTAAATTCCCAGGATATTTCCAAAGGAACATCACCCTTTGAAATATGGCACATCATTTGTACGGACTCTCCCGAAAACAAGGCTTGATCAACGTCGAACGGTAATATGTTCGGTGTAACTGTATGAAAAAAATGAACCCAATGAGAGGATATAAATATAAACAAAAAGAAACAAGCTTACGCTGCTTCCAGATATGCAAGCGGAACTCATGCTTATTCTGCTAACATATCTCTCCGCATCGAAAGACAGTGACGAACATAAAATACGATGATTTTTGATTTAATGAGTAAATGAAACTGACCATGAACATTAAGGACAGTGGAATGGTTAGTGGACCCCGCACTGTTCTTGGCAATGCAGGTATAATTGCCACTGTGGCCCGCGGTAGCCGCGGCGATTGAGAGAAATGAGGTACGAGAAGTCATTTTAGTAGTCATTATGCCAAGATGTGATGATGTATTTTCGTATCCATGGAAGGACCACTTGATGTCGAGAGGCAGGTCGCCCTTTGATACATGACAGTTGAGCTGGACTGTTTCGCCGGCAAACACTGATTCATCCGCTTCAAAGGGTACGATGTATGGCAATACTGTTAATTCAGAAAGCCCAAATTATTACTGAGGCAAGCGTGCAGCGTGCGGCGGAGGCAAGGGATACGAAGGGGTAGGGGAGATACCATGAACATTGACAAAGGTGGAGTGGACGGCCAGCCCGGCGTGGTTGCCGGCATGGCACGAGTATTCGCCGCTGTGGCTAGCAGCTGCGATAGAAATGGTTAGCAACGACGTCCGCTGGCCAATCTTCGTCGTAGTAATTCCTTGGTGAGAAGATAGCTCTTCCCCGTGAAAACTCCATGTAATAGTAAGAGGCACATCGCCTTTGGATACGTGGCAAGTCAATTGCACCGATTCCCCAGCAAAAACTGGCTCCTCGGCTTCGAATGGAACGATGTGTGGAGGAACTGGTGAAGGAAAGCAAAACAAAAGTAAACGAAAAATAACCTATGAAACAAAAATATGCATTCGTGTACCCTGAACATTTAATAGAGCGGAGTGATTGGTGCTGGCTACAACGTTTGATGCTGAGCACGTATAGTTTCCAGAATGTTTTTCCGTCACAGATGGTATTGCCAATATCGAGCTTCTGTCTCCCATTTTTGTGATTATGACGGCATCACTATTTTCGATAGGGCGATCGCGAAAAGACCATGTGAGTTTAATTGGCATATCTCCTTTTGGGATATGACACATGACTTGAATACTTTCTCCATAAAATACAGCTTCATCGAATTCAAATGGGGATATTATGGGAGCAACTGCAATAATTGTAGTTTTATTAAATAGTGAATGTGATTTTTACAAGGGTTCAGTTGGGGATGAACACAAACATGAAAAGCGGACACTATTCAACCGTGAGCTTATACCCTTCACATTGAGCGTTGCGGAGTGACTATCTCTGGCGACAACATTGGAGGCGGTGCATGTATAATTGCCTGAATGCTTGGCTGTGACAGTCGGTATTATAAGAGCCGAACCCCTGTCCCCAACATTCATTATGTTCAACCCAGCGAGTAAACTCACATCTCCGCCACTGAAACTCCACTTGAAAGTTAAGGGTTTGTCTCCCTTTGGAATATGGCACATAACTTGAACTCCTTCACCGTAAAAAACTGATTCGTCGAATTCGAATGGAGCTATAACTGGTGCCACTGAAATTAATGTTACTTATCGCTTAGTATATATGTTGACTTTATTCATAAATTTGCTTCAGTATTTTTTTACAATATACGTGAAATAATTTTATGGCCCGCCAAAGTTACCAAGGACAGGATTTAAGGTTAATAACACAAGGCACAGTAATATATCTAGACTACGAAGCTTTGGATCTACTGGAAGGATATACCATTGACAAAAAGTTGAGCGGTGTGATTCATTGAACCCGCATCATTTCTCACTACACAAGTATAATTTCCTTGATTCTGGTGGCTGACGGATTCAATACTCAATTGACTTGCACGTTTCGTGTTTAAAAGGGATATTCCAATATCACCAGATCTAACTTTATCTCCATTAAAGTACCATTCTATTTTTAAAGGTTGGTCACCCTTACTGACCGCACATGTGACCAAAACCATTTCTTGAGCGTTTACTGGTTCTTCTCCGAATTCAAATGATGTGACTTGCGGAGGGACTGTAGCAGGGGGTGTAAGCAAATAAATACTTAAATCATAATCAGTATTTTAAAAACATCCATGTAAAGAAAAGTGTACACAAAATACCATTAACATAGAGTTCGGCTGTATGGTTGACTTCACCGGCCTGGTTTTTAACGGTGCATGTATAATTTCCTTGGTTGATGTGTGTAACGGATTCGATTGTGAGTTGGCTAGTCCGCTTAGCGTTCGTCAGCATGATTCCATTCACACCGGATATAACCGGTTTTCCGTTAAAATACCATTGTAAAGACAGTGGGAAGTCACCCTTGCTGGCCGTGCATATTACAACTATCATCTCTTGATCGTTTACGGGATCAGTTCCGAAATCGAATGGCATAATTTGTGGCGCAACTAAATGATAAAAACATGGCTTTAGAGACCACTACAATTATTTTTGTTGTACCTACTGGAGTACTGAATATCGTTGCCACACACGCGCGTTTAAATGTTTTCATGACAATTTTACGTACTCGGTGAATTTAGTGAGACGGCTTAGACGCGTGCTTTTAGATATTTGAAACCGATTTGAACAGGATAGTGTTATATGATAAATTATAAATAAAAAAACTATGTGCAAACAAAGCATGTAACAAATAATAATACTGCTCTCCAAACGGTACCGTTGACGCTGAGCACTGCGCTGTGGCTGCTGCGACCAGCTTGATTTTCCGCAATGCACGTATAATTGCCGATATGTTCATGTTGGACGTTCTCTATGCTTAACATGGAAATTCTTTTTCCATTTCTATTTATCAATATACCATTGCCCGAATTCAAAATCTCGTCATTAAGTTGCCAGTGAATTTTCAAAGGCAGATCCCCTTTTCCTACTGTGCACGTTAGAGAGACAGTGTCGCCGGCGTTAAGTATTTCTTCACCAAAATCGAAAGGGGTAACCTGTGGTGCAACTAAAATCGTCCAAAAGTTAATAATATGTATTTTCGTAAATACTATTAATAGTCTTTATTAAAAATACTTGTTTACAAATGAAATCGGATATAAAAGAATTAACGTTTTTTTTTATTTGGACATTCTGCCCCCAAAACGAAAGGAAGGAAAGAACGGAAAGGAAAATGTAAAATGTAAAATTGAAACAAGCTTCAGGTTACAATTGATTAAAACGAAGCTTTACCGTTCACCGATAATTCGGAGGAGTAATTGGCATGACCGGCCTGATTGGTGGCGAGGCAAGTGTAAACTCCAGTATGAATGAAGGACACTGAATCAATCGAAAGACTGCTGGATTTATGACCAATTTTAGTCACCGTCACTCCAGGAATTTCTCTCACGTCTTTCCCATTCAAGTGCCACGTAATCGTAATCGGAGCGTCACCTTTGGCTACCATGCATTGAACTCCAACAGTGTCGCCTGCATTGGCCGATTCGTCGCCGAAGGTGAAGGGATGGATTTGGGGTAAAACTGTTAAGGAAAGCTACTTTAATATGCAAACATCGTCTACAAAGAAACGTCTACAAAGAAATATCACATTAAGGACCATTAACTTCCAGCGTAGCGCTGTGATTCACTTGTCCAGCCACGTTCTCAACGTGACACACATACATCCCACGGTGTGTTCCGTTTACGGAATCAATGTTTAGTATGGACATCTTTCGGCTCATGCTTCCTATAGCAATGCCCAAGGTGTTGCCCTGCGATATTTTCCTGCCGTTTAAGCTCCACGAAAAGTTAGCCGGTAAATCGCCCTTGTTCATGACACATTGGACCGATGCAGTGTCACCAGCGTTGGCGGGCTCATCGCCGAACTCGAAGGGTAAAATTTGAGGAGGAACTGCGTTTGGTGAAAAGCGTTAAATTTTAAAATAAAAATGTAACTAATAGGGGATTAAGCGAACCGTTAACACTAAGCAGAGTCGTGTGATTTGTTTCTCCGGCCTCATTTTTAAGAGTACAAGTGTACGACCCCCGGTGCACGGAACTGACCGCCTCGATATTTAAGATGGAGGTTTTTTTGCTAATGGTGGTGAGCACGATGCCAAGGTTGTTGCGCGGTCTAATCTCCTCTCCGTTGAAGCGCCACATGAATGTGACCGGCAGGTCTCCCTTGCTCATTACGCAGGACACGGAGGCCGTTTCGCCCTCGTTAAGGATCTCCTCTCCGAATTCAAATGGAGTAATTTGTGGCGGGACTGAGGCAAATTTGTGACGAAAAGAAATTCTTTAGATAGGATTTTAACAGGATACTGGAGCTACACTAGAGAAGCGAAAGAAAAGCAAGCGTTTGTTAACTGGGTCGTGTACCATTGACTTCAAGTACCGCGCTGTGATTAGCGTAGCCAGCCGGGTTCGTCGCCACACAGTAATACGTGCCCCTGTGTATTCCACTCACTGAGTCGATGTTTAGTATGGAAGTTTTTTTGTTGACGTTCGTAATGACTATTCCTAACTCGTTATTTTTAGGTACAAGTTGTCCGTTGAAAACCCAGGAAATGTTTAGGGGTTGGTCGCCTTTGCTCACCGCACAAGATATCGAGGCCATGTCTCCGGCGTTGGCAGGCTCGTCACCATATTCGAAGGGCAATATTTGAGGAGGCACTGCGCAAAGACTGGACAGTTAATTTAATCTGGGGCGTGTGTGGCAAACGAAGTAGCTTTGGCGGGCATAAATTTCTATTATTTAAGTTTTTCACCTATAACACCTTTTTATTTCATATTGGTAAGCAATACGAACTTGGACATGATATAAAACACCTGTAAAAGAATATGTATTAATTCAGTAATACTAAATTTAGTTAATGCCATAGGATTTTTTCATTTTTTGTTAAGACGCATTAGAGTTTTACTCCAAGATTACATGTAAATTTTTAAAAGATGTTTAAAAGGAACGTGGTATTTTTTATGGTACCAAAAAGTTTCTTTACGTAATCCCATGGCATTTAAATTCGAAGAGCCAATGAGTACCATGTATGATTTTAAAAATAAGTAAACGATAGTAAGGATAGGAGGGAAAATCGAGATGTTAATATGTTCATAAAAATTGAATGGCGGTACTCAGTGATATCACTTCCTGCTTCAGAAAATTAAAACAAATTATATTAAAAGCAAGACTAACAATTAATTATAATAAGATTCTCATAATTGAAAGTAGATATTTTTATGTATTTACTAGAATAATTTAATAAAATAAATTTTAGACTCGCTACTAACTGTTTTATTGTTCTATTGCTGGACACGAGTTTCCTCTCAGGAGGTTTTAAGGCCATAATCTGTCACAGTATACTTTTTACAATTTAAAACACACAAGTATATTTTATTCCAAGCAGTTAGTGAAACTCTTCGTTTTTCTTATACTAATTATAAAATACGATTGTGAATGAAATGAATTTAATTTAATAACAAAAATCGTGACTGTTTTATTTGTATAAAACTTTTTAACGCAGACCTTTAAACAATTTTACACGATAATTTATGTAAATCTTGCATTGCGAACATTTATGCAATACCGTAATAAGGTTACAAATAAAAATATTCATTGCATTCACGATGTTATCATCTAATAACAAGTTATTTAGTTAAAGTTGAGCTCTAACGATACAATCTGACGAAATGAAAAAGTTCAATCAAAATCGTTCAAGCAACCTGTTACATAACAATGCCACATATTAAATTGACCGTGTTTTGTTCGGCCACATGAATTGTGCATTTGCATTCATAAATAGGACTTCACGTGGAACAATTTTTAAGTAGTTTCTAATAATATTATTATTAACAATATATCATCACGTCAGGTCCCTTATGGGCTATATCGTTTTCAGCTCAACGATAGCTAAACATCAGTAATATATAGGATTTATAAGTCCACTTACCCATGACCTGCAGTTCGAGAGTTCCTCTAGCGCTGTAGCCCTGAGAGTTCTTGGCCACGCAGGTGTAGGTCGCCTGGTCGCTCATGCGCTCCACGTTCTCGATGACCAGCGTGCCGTTGGGGAAGACCTTCTGTTTGCGGTTGATTGGCAGTACACTGGAAATGTAAAAAACGTATTTTATAAAATAGCGTGTTGTAATTAATTAATAATTCTAAACATAAGTATTTGCGATTTTCACCATGATGGTAAACATTCATAACGTTCCAAATTCGGACTCGAGTCTCTTCTTAGAAAAATAAAGGTTAAGGTCGTAGTCTGCCACGCTGGCCAGGTGCCGAATGGCAGACTTCATACGCCATAGAGGACATGGAAAACTCGGAGGCGTGCAAGTTTTCTCAAGATGTTTTCATGCACCGCAAGACACAAGTCACAGCAAGCGATATTAAATTTTAAAATGCAAATCTAAAAAAAAAAGAAAAATGTGTGCACCAGGATTTGAACTCGAAGTATGTGGCCAAATTCCATCACCACTAAGATATTGCTATTCATGTTCTTGGATAAACAACAATAGACTAACATGAATCTTAAAAATTTTGCAATAGAGCCATACCATGCAAACTGCGGATGATAAAGAAATGAATAGCTACTGACCGTCCATCACGTTCCCAGACAATGGAGTCGATAGGGTATCCGGCGACAGGGCAGTGGGCGATAAGGGTGTCTCCGGCGACGACGGGGCGCTTCTTCATGGTGCGGACGTAGGGCATGCCGTACACGTTGACGCGGGCCGAGTGCGATGCGCTGCCCACCTGCAACACGCCACGTGTACCGGTCATACATGCTTACATGCATCAGCTTTCATAAGTTCACTGCTTGATCTCAACGTCGGGAGGATTATTTTGCTGACCTTGCTAGAAGCGATGCAGGAGTAGAGACCGCCATCATTGGTATGGACCGAGGAAATATTGAGGTGCGATTCGACATTGCCATCAGCGGTAACAAATTGTCCGATCTGCAGGCGCTCGCCGCTGGAGAGCTTGTCACCGTCCAGGAGCCACGCGATGTCAGGGGTGGGGTTGCCAGACGCGACGCATTTCAGACGGAGGGATGGGCCCGAGCGCAGGGTCTGCTCGCCGAAGCTGTGGCGGATCTGGGGTGGCTCAACTGGAAAATTTAATGCAATGATTTATATTAAAATTTATAGTTCAATAATGATGAAAAACACCTTTCTGTACTCTTCAAAACAGGATGGAATGGGTATTTGTGTTACACGCTTATTGCAAGATACAGTTGTGGCAAGAGAAGGAGAGCTTATGAATCTTTTATGTAACCTACTAGATATGAGTTGGTTTTACAAATTTTAATGCACAATACATACATCGTCCTCCAAGTTTCAGTTCAGCGCTGGCGCCGGCACTCTCTTGGTCGTTGCGGATGAAGCATTGGTACATTCCTTTGTCTTCCTTCTTCACGGATTCAATCCTGCATAATGTTAATGTTACTTTAAAAAAATGATTACATTTCGTGTAAAGCTTCGTAAAATATACAGTAGGCAGAAGCAGGTCTTGAACATTACTAAAAATTTCGACAAGTATATCCGAGATGGCTATCGGTATTTTTATTGGTACTTTAGGCTTTTTATATCACACCTCAACATAGCATCATGATGGTTCATGTCCTTGCCATCCTTTAGCCAAGTAATGGTTTTTACGGGGTTGCCTTCGTATCTGCAGGTGAAAACGGCTGGGCGTCCAAAGTCAACGGTTTGAGTAGCGGGTTCGACAGTCGCTTTAAGGGGTGCGGTCACGGTTAAAACAGTTTCTACGGATTCGCCTGAAAATTAAACAATAGTATATTTTAAATACATTCGTATTTTTCAAAAAAGTCGGGTGGTAAGATGTCACAGGGTTTTTTTCGAATAATTGTAATATTAGAGATTCCTAAGTTTTTTAACTTCTTGACAGTTTGTTAATCGATGTCTTTTTGATAACCTTTCAATTGGTTTTCTGTCGCAAATATAGAAAATTTTTGTGCAATTCACAAACTCACCTCCGACAGAGTTGTTAACAACGCAAAGGTATTTTCCAGAGTCCTCAACTTTAGCTTCTTTAATGATAAGGGTACCAGACACTTGCTTCACTCTGTCATTAAGGGTCACTGGTTGCTTCCTAGCAGTGCCGTCGATAAATTTGTACCACCTGCAACAATAGAGAAGCCGATGAAACAACGAGTTCCGCTAACACCATTATATATTTAATTTATTTAAGTGTGTTTTGACGTTAACTTGTAACTTATTAACAAATTTTTCGTTGGCTAACGTAAAAGAAATTGATCAAAGAATGAACGCCTTACGAAGGATGTGTACGGTGGTGCTTAGACAAGTACAGAACTAGCTTAATACAATAGATAATTAGGTAATAATAAAATCGACTACAAATATTAGAAAACAAACAAGGAAAAAGGAACAAAAAATAAAAATTTAAAAACGAACTGTATACTATGAACCCATACCGACATATTTTGTGTTCGTTACGAAAACCGAAGAGGACTCGTGAAGACCATGAAAAGCCGAAAACATACTTTGCATTAGTTTAAAATAGCCCAAATTGCCGGGTCCTTAGTGCCCAAAAATTTGAAACTACTGAACGTTAACAATAAGCAGCAGAGATACTCTCAGTCAAAATGCTGGCCGATGTTGAGAGATACGAAAAATGCTTTGTAAGTTCACTGAAGCACAAAGTAAAGATTAAAGCGTTCAAAAAAGCAAGAACACCCTGTGACTTACCAGGAGGTGTCTACGCTGTTCAATCGATACTTTGGCTGAGGACCATAATAAGGCGCGCGGCCGGCCGCGGTTCATCACGCCTTCATACCACGCGTGGGCGAGGCGCCCTCCGCAACAGACTGCAATAACAACGCATATCAATAATTGGGATGGTATGGTGTCGCTACGTGAAGGATGAATGCGTGAGGTGCCGGCGGCCGGCCGTGATTGCGCTAGGACCGTACCTTGTTATGGGAGCGGGAAACGCTTGAACCTCGCACAGAAGGGCGAGGTTCTCGCTGTCCCGGCCTACTTGACGGTTCAGACCGTCCCCGGTTACTTTCGGCCCGGTCCTACCCGTTGGTTCTGGAATATAAACCGACCGTGACCGACTATTACGCCTAACACTCACCGAAATATTGGTACTGGGTAAGCAGAAACCTGACATGTCAAGTATGCAACTTCATTTTGTGGTACGAAGAATACTTCCCAACCTTCGAAGTGCTTTGTGGAATCTTTTCTAGGAGCAATTTTATTAGTTGGTTCTGTAAATCCAGAGAAGAACATAAAACACGAGAAGAACCACATTGTTATCTTTTAGATAAAGACTGTTTCCATTAGACGACAGGAATAGATAATAAAGTATCAGTATAAAACTAAGCGGATATGTTTATGGTCGTCATTGCTTATATCGTTTTATTATATTCCAGTAAATAATAGAAAAACTCACCTGAAAATAGGTGGGGGGAAGCCGGCTACTTCACAAGTGAGAAAGACAGATTCAAAGACTGAAGCTAAAAAAATTTCACCGCCCTCGAATTTTCGGGTTTTGTCGCTTCGCGGAGCTATTTTATTTGTGGGTTCTGTAATACGTTAAGAACACAGTCAACGCACCTGGATACTGGCACAGGGAATCCTTGCGCGGGGCATACTAGCGCTAACGAGGTATTACAAGAGTAATGTATCGCAGCTTTTGGAGTTGAAGTGATACTTGGTACAGCACTTGCAATTGGCTCTGAAGAAACGTTCACCTCGTTAAATAACAATAAATGATTTGTCGTTTATCTGACGCAGTTACTGAATTAATGTTTAAAACAAATGCAAGCTACAGAAAACAGAAATCAATTACAGATACGTAACTTGGATTGTAATGTAAATTCTTAAGTCTAAAACTTGCCTGAATATAGGAACAGGAAAAGCTTGAGCTTGACACAAAAGTCCAAAGCTTTGATCGACAGTGCGGAGAAAAGTGCTACTAAGAGCATCCGTAGAAAAAGTAGGAGCTTTGTATCCAATGGGCTCTGCAGTTTAAAATATGTAATATAATTATTCAAGGTAATAATGATACATTGTTTTATACAACATTAGACTTGCCTGAAAACTGGGGCGGGGAAACTTTGAGCTTGGCAAAGTAGCGTAAAACTTTGCCCAACACGTTTTCTAAATATGCTTCCCATCGATTCAGATGAAAAAGTCGGGGATTTAGCACCAACCGGCTCTATAAAATTAAATTAACGAGCATACATGAAACATTCATATTGCTAGACTTGCCTGAAGATTGGTACGGGAAAAGCTTGGGCTTGACATAGTAGTGCAAAACTTTGACTTTGATGTCTCTTTATAGAAGAAAGTGCTGATTCAGTTGAAAAAGTAGGAGCCTTAGATCCGACGGGCTCTGTTGAAGATAATACAAATTCGATATCAATGAAAAAGTATACATGTCCGGTAAAGAAAATGTACTGAAGGAATAACTAAAAATATTCAGTACATAGCCAAAAAATTTTCGTTAATACGAATCAGTTATATTTATACTGATACTTTATTTTAAAACTATTTAAGAGATGCGTCATAATTAACTTGCCTGAATATTGGTAAGGGAAAAGCCTGCGCTTGACACAGCATTGAAAAATTTTGGTCCTTATGCCTCGTTACAGCTGATGACGTTAAGTCGGTTGGGAAGGTCGGTGGCTTGGAACCCACAGGTTCTGTTCAACGAAATAAACCAACTGTCAATTTACTTTATCATTCACTGACTTACCTAAAAATGGGTAAAGGTGATGCTTGAGCTTGGCAAAGTAAAGCAAAGTTTTGCCCCATTTCCCTAACAAAAATACTGCCTTTTGAATCCGTGGAAAAAGTAGGGGCTTTCGCTCCGACAGGCTCTAAAATTAAAAGGAATTAACGGTCAAGGTCGAAACCCACCTGAACATTGGCTGAGGGTACCCTTGTGCCTGACAAAGCATAGAACCGCCAGAGTTTTCTTGGATATTATAATTGTAAGACGACGCGGAAGTTGGAAATGAAGGCGCTCTGGCAGTTACTGGTTCTGGATTGAAAAAAAAGAAAAGAATGGGCATAAGAAACACTCACTTGAACGTAGGCGATGGGTGAGCCTGGGCCTGGCACAAGAGAACAATAGCTTGCCCCGCAACTTTGGTAAGCGTTGTGCTTTTGAATTCCAAAGAAAACGACGGTGCTTTCGATCCTATTGGTTCTGTTAGAATTAGTTTATTAGAGTTAAGTTACTAATAAGTATATGACTTCGCTTACCTGAACAACGGGATAGGAAATGCTTGAGCTTGACATAAAAGAGAAAAGTCTTGGCCAGTTTTACGAACTATTCCCGAGAATTGGACATCACTAGAGAACGTAGGGGATTTAAAGCCAACAGGTTCTATAATTAAAACAAGAAGTTTTTTTATTCACCTGAATGCAGGTACAGGGAAACCTTGAGCTGGACAGAGGATATTGAAGCTTTGACCGACAGTCCTTACATACCAAGAAAATTTATTATCAGTCGAAAATGTAGGCGATTTTGATCCGATGGGTTCTAAAATTGAATATGTCAAAATATGAAACTTGTAACAACTGAGTAGATACCTGTATACTGGAATAGGGTATCCCTGCGCGCGACAGAGTAAAGCTAAATTATTTCTTATGGGTCTGCTAATGAACCACGCTAATTTATCGTCAGTTGAAAATACAGGCGGCTTGGAACCAATGGGCTCTGAAAATTTAATTTATATAGGTTGTACTAAATTGACATAAATTCCTCACCTAAATACGGGAACGGGAAACCCTTGGGCTGGACATAAAAGTGCAAAATCTTGAGCAGAAGAAATTTCAAACCAGGCTAGTTTTGAACCACTCGAGAACGAAGGACTTTTGGAGCCAATTGGTTCTAAAACACGTAACATCGTTAAGAAACATTAACGCTGGGATCTGGTTACCTTGCGTTGCTGAACTATAGGCAATACTACATACTTGCCGTTTTTTGTTTCAGGGACTTAATAAGGTTAAAAAATCATAGTTTGAAGACTCACCTAAACACAGGAACGGGATATGCTTGTGCCAGACAAAGTAACGTTATACTGGAGTCCATCGCGAATTCGACGAATTCAATTATCTTTGTTGGTACTTTTGGAGGAGCGCTATTAATGGGCTCTAAAAATATAATTGACTTAATGGTAATTACCTGGACAATGGTACTGGAAAGGCTTGTGCGGGACATAACAACGTCACACTTGCATATACTAATGTACTGAAGCCTCTTACACTGTCCAAGGTAGGAAACTTCGGAGGCACTCTTCCTACAGGCTCTAAACATAAATTTGTTTCCTATATTTGTATTTAAACCATACATGGTTAAAATTACCTGAATATTGGAACGGGGAAAGCCTGAGCCATACAAAGCAATGTAACGGTGTTATTTTCCGAAATTTCAGTGATATCAATTGTTTTTGAAGCTACTTTTGGCGCTGCGCTGCCCATAGGTTCTATGGAAAAAAGTGAATTACAATATATGAAAATTGTATGTATACCTGTAAACGGGAACGGGAAAAGCTTGCGCAGGGCATAGCATCGTGATGCTGTCGCCTCCCGTAGCGTCAAACGCTCGACTTTTATCAGTAGTTGTAAATTTAGGAGATACACGACCCACTGGTTCTAAGAATAAATATTTTTCACGTCACTACTTTACTTTCAAATTTCAGGAAAATGCGGTTTACCTGAATAATGGGACTGGAAACGCCTGTGCCGGGCATAATATCGTCAAACTGCTATTAAGTATAGCACTGAAACTTCTTGAGCTATCCATCGAAGGGAATTTAGGCGAGACTCGTCCTACCGGCTCTAAGAAAATAACAGTAACATACTTATAAATGTATATACCTGAACAATGGAGTTGGAAAGGCCTGTGCTGGACATAGCACCGTTACGCACGTGTTCGAGGAAAAAGTAAAACTGCGCCCCGTTTCCATCGACGGAAATTTCGGTGATACTTTGCCCATCGGTTCTGTTCACGAAAAACAGTGAACAAACTTGTAAATGCAACAAAATTTTTAATCACGATTTTTAAACTGTAATTGTAAATGGTTATTTTTTAACTCTTACCTAAACATTGGGGCTGGATATGCTTGAGCGGGACATAAGAGCGCAAAACTGTGATTGCTATCAAAATCGAAAAGCCGACTTTTTTCTAAAGTTGGAAATTTTGGAGACACTTTTCCCATAGGTTCTGAAGCAAATGGTTCAACTATATTCGTATTTGAAAATCTGAGTATCGATTATAGAATATAAATATTGCTATAAATAATAAGGTGGCTGAAGCTCGAAAATAAAGTGAAGTACCTGAAAATTGGAACTGGGAACGCTTGCGCAGGACATTGTAATGCAAATGACTGATTTCTTTTGATTCCGATCATGGTACCCATCACAACGGATGCAAATTTCGGAGGCACTCGCCCCACTGGCTCTATAGATTTTCATAAAAACAAAAGAGGTCAGTTTTCATTTACCTGAATAATGGAACTGGGAATGCTTGAGCGGGGCACTGCAGTGCGTAAGAATAGTTTTTCTTAACCTCGAACATCGTGCCGGTTAAAACGGTAGCAAACTTGGGTGGTACGCGGCCGACAGGTTCTAAAAGTACGTTTAAATATAAAACGCAACTCGGTAATCACGACATTACCTGAACACGGGGACGGGAAATGCCTGCGCTGGGCACAACAATGTAAATGCTGAATCCTCCCTGGCAATGAACATCATGCCCACTTGTGTCGTCGAGAACTTAGGTGGGACTCGCCCTATCGGCTCTGAGGAAGTACGTAAAATGACTTTAGAGAGTTGCCTTACCGGTACATGGGGGCGGGAAAGGCCTGTGCAGTGCACAGAACAGCGAGGCTCGCGGACTCTTTAAACTGGAAGCCGCTTGTGGTCTGCGCGCTAGGAAACTTGGGAGGCACACGGCCCACAGGCTCTGCGCATGTTGGGAGAAGGCGGATTTACGAGGGTTGGAATACGTATACCGAAAGATGAGAACAGACCAGTTTAAAAAATTATAAAACATTAAGTCGCCTACACAATATTCACAGGAATAAATTAATCACGATGAATCACGCGGACCAAAGCTCTGCAGGGTACCCTATCCCAACATTCAGGCAAGGTACAAATTGAAAATTTGCAAATATAAATACCTGACTTTTTAAATTGCGTATTTATACTTGCAAACTTCTGTCTATTATCAATACACCTAATTAAAATCTCTCGATAGGCACTCCGTATTAAGAAGATGAAGACTTAATAAATAATTAATGTAATATCTTATAAAAGATACCCGAGAGATTGTAATTAAGGTGAATGACATATTGCATATTTTAAAAATAAATAAGCTAAAATTAGCAGAATATTTATCGATAATGCTATGTCACAGCAACATTAATTAATTTTATTAATAAGAATTCGGAAATATTCTACTGATTTTATGCATAAATATGTATTATGTATGGTTATATATTTTTGCTAGAAAGTTTATTAGCCGTGAAAATTTCAATACAAATAGATACTTATAACTTGTTATGCATCATTAGTCATTTTTACAGTAACTATGATTATAATGTACGGAAGTTTATTGAAATTTTCACAAATTTTACTGAAAGTAGCGCCATAAATTCACCGTTTGTCATTTTTCAATTAACAATATTTCATATCTTTAAAAGAATCATAGGAAACATAAATAATGAAGTGAGAAAGACATGTTTTAAATTATGAATTTATCGCGCAACAAGTTATAAATAACAAAAGTTGACTCACCCGTGATAACTAGACGTCCTTTGGTAGCCGATAAACGAGTTTCTCCAGTGAGCCTGTGCTTCGTTCTACATTGATAAGATTTGTAACCGTCCTCTGGTCCCACATCTCTAATGTGTAACTCTCCAGATGGAAGCACTAAGTATTTTCCCTCTGAAGAAGAAAAAAACGAACTTTTTAAATATGTCCTTTCGGGTAAATAATCAAATTATTGAACTTAGCAACTTACGGTTGCGTTACTTATAAATTTCATTCATTTCATTTGCATGCATTAGCCTAAGGTAGGAGGAAAGAGGATGAAGGTAGGCCGTGAGGCCCATGGAGACAAGGGAACCCAGCTTTATAGGAACAGGACCCTAAGCAAGTGCATTACTCGAAAACAGATCTTGTTGATATCGGTATTATTCACGAAGAAGATGTAAAATCTACATTATATCGCCAAACGCCTACCGTCTAATTTTTGATCAGAATCGAGATTTATCTCAATTTCCTCCTCGCCTTCGCTGATGATCCAAGACACGACACCGACGTATTCCGCGACAAAACTTGGAATGTGGCATTTCACAATAGCCGCATTGCCTCGTAAAACGTATTCTTCTAAGAGATTAACAGCATACGCTTGAGAAACAACTGCAACAACAGGACCGAAAATCAGCGCGTTAACGCTTAAAAATGAGAATTCTTTCCAAGTTGATTAAATAAAAATGCAAAGGCTAAATAGCACAATGATCGGAAGGCCTAGGATATACGCAGGGACATAACGGATGATATCAAGGATCATCTGACGGATTACCCATGTACCTAGTTGCAAAGTGTCATTCATTTTTATTTCCTGTTCGTTTTCATCTTCAGATATTATCCAAGACGTGACTGAGACATATTCTGCGACGAAACTGGGAATTTGGCATTTTAATACAGCAGCATTTCCACGCAAAACGTACTCTTCCCAAAATTTCACATCATATACTTGCGACACAACTGAAAATATCTATATTGTTGAAGGGAGCTTTTTGATTATACTGGTGTTGTAAAAGATATTTGAAATATAAATATCTCTAAAATATGTTAATAAACGTAGAGGCAAGAAACACTAATAGGAACACGGTCGGAAATAAGGAGAGGTGAAATTCCTAGATTGTGTTACCTAAACCAAAATCAGAATCTATATTGATATCCATTTCATCTATATCTCCCTCAGAAATGATCCAAGAAGTAATTGTGACATATTCAGATACAAAACTTGGAATGTGGCATTTCAGGATGGCTGCATTGCCACGTAGAACATTTTCTTCCCAAAGGTTAACAGTGTATGCCTGAGATACAACTGAAATGAAAATCGACTATCTAGGATTGATTTAATCATGAAATTTGAATTCATATAATAAGACAATACGTTTCACGAACTTTCACCTATACTAAAAGGAGAAGGAATGGAAATTTAATACTACACTTTGTAGAAATACCTAAGTTCGTATAATCTGTTACATCGATTTCATTTTCCTCAATGTCCCCTTCCGAAATTATCCATGACGATACTGTTACGTATTCAGTCACAAAACTTGGTATATGACACTTAAAAATTGCAGAATTACCACGTAAAACATTCTCTTCCATTAGATTTACTGTGTAAGCTTGAGATACGACTGAAATTTTTTTATTTTCCCGAATGAGTAGTCTTCATTAGGAATCAAGGAAAAGGTTTATAAATACGAAAATCCCTATAAAATACCCAAATCGTTGGAATCCGCTTTAATTTCCAACTCATCAGTGTCGCCCTCGGAAATAGTCCAAGATGAAACGCTAACGTATTCAGTGACGTATGAAGAAATATGACACTTAAGAATGGCGGCATTGCCACGTAAAACGCTCTCTTCCATAAGGTTTACCGTGTAAGCTTGAGACACAACTGCAAATAGAGTTGCATAAAAGTCACAAAATGTTTTAAACAGAACAAAGGATATTGCTAGGTCAGATGGGGAACGCAAGGCTATACGTCAAGTTAGTATACCCTCGTTACTCGTGGTATCGTTTGATTTGATCTCGTTTTCGTCATCTCCTTCAGAAATTATCCAGGAAGCGACAGATACGTACTCTGTCACGAAACTCGGTATGAGACATTTAAAGATTGCAGCGTTTCCGCGTAGCACATTTTCTTCTACTAAGTTGACTGTATAAGCTTGACTTACGACTGAAATATTTAATTATTTTTTTACTAGCGAGCCATTTATTACCATGCCATTACAATATTCTACAGCAAATACAAAACAAAGAGTATTCTTATATTACAGAAATAAAAGGACGGGATACTCAGGATATAATTACTAAGTTTGTTTCACGTCAGTACCATAACTGTCATTTGTCAGAAATTCTCCGCCTTCGGTGTCATGCCAAGACATAACATGAACATGGTCGGAAACGAACGATGGAATATGGCATTTGAATACTGCTGCATTACCCCTTATAACATAAATGTCATAGACTTGTGACTCGTAAAACTGGTTAACAGCTGAAAAGTTTAAATACAAAAGTCGAACAGAAGGATATATTAATATAAGTTTGAGAGGATTTTTTATGGAGAGCGGATAGGAACAATTGGGGTCGCGCGGGCGCTCTCGATTACCGTAATTGCCTTCGGAGCCATTCAACGAAAACGCAGAGAGGGACTCTTCGTCCGTTACCCATTCCACAACCTGGACGTAATCCGCGACGAACGATGGGATTAAACACTTTACAATAACTGAATTACCCCGCAATACGTCTTCATCGATAACTCGGGGTTCATAGTTTTGATGCACCACTGTGAATTCAACTACTTTTAACAAGTAATCCTTATTTGGAAAGGTTTGAGGATTGGATTTACATTGTAGTGTAGTAAGCTACTTATGAATACCCGAATCAAAGTTTGGGTTGTTGTCAGCAGTGACGGTATCGTTATCCATAATCCATGCCGTGACATGAACAAAGTCTGCTACAAAGGAAGGCACGATGCATTTAAGAATCGCTGTGTTGCCGCGTAAAACGAATTCGTCGTTGACTCTAGCCTCGTATGCCTGAAGGACAGCTGTGATAACAAGCAAAGATTATGGATTGAGGAAGGGGAATTAAATCTTTGTGAGGAGTTACCCTCGTTATTTCCTGGATAGTAAGTGCCTCCATCACTGTCTGTCCACATTTCTACTGATACAAAATCTGAGACAAAACTCGGTACTTCGCATTTCATAATCGCTGCATTTCCACGAATTACATACTCATTGTCTGCTTCAGCTTCGTAAGACTGCGATACCACTAGTTCAGAAATGAAACGCGACAAATAATGTTAATATTATGAAAGAGGTGATAAGGGAGTATCTGGAAATGGGAATGAATTTCTTTTGGGAAAATATACCCTCTGATGCGTTTGTATTATTTAAGGTCAGTATTTCGCCATCTTCCATAATCCAGGATTCCACGGTCACGAAATCGCTAACGAATGATGGAATCTTGCAATGAATTATAGCAGCGTTCCCTCTAATCACGTACTCATTTTCGGCTTCGGTCACGTAATACTGGGATACAACTAAAGAATATCAATTAGACATGTATTTGGAATGGATGGGTGTAGGTAGTGGACAAACGATCAGTGCGGAAGTCGCTATAACGTTTTTGTTCGTCGTTACCAAGATCGTCAGAATGAGTAATTTCAGTTCCTTCTTCGTCTATCCACGCTTCTACTTTGACAAAATCGGCGACAAATGAAGGGATAGAACATTTTAACACTGCTGCATTACCGCGTATAACGTACTCAGTCAGAATTTCAGCTTCATAGAACTGATTAACAACTGAAAAATGACGTATATAGCTTTAATATTGTAAGACGGGAAATGTGGCAATTGGGATTTGGGATATTTTGGGTTCAAAGTGAGCGATATCCTACCGATATCATCGGTAAGTAAATATTCGCCGTTGTCCGAATCAACCCAAGCTTCCACTTTGACAAAATCAGTGACAAATGAGGGGATGTTGCATTTGAGTACAGCAGTGTTCCCGCGAATAACGTATTCTGATACTACTTCAGCTTCGTAGTATTGCGTGACAACTGAAACGCACAAATAATCAAATGATTGACTCGTAGGGGATACATCATATGGGAGTGGATTTTCGGCGATGATTATATTATATTCAATGTACCCTCTCCCTCCTTCGTTTCATCGATAGTGAACGAATTGCCACTTTCGTCTTGCCACGACACAACATTCACGAAATCCGCCACGAACGATGGTATGGAACATTTGAGTATGGCGGAGTTGCCGCGTATAACATACTCGTTATTAACTTCAGATTCGTATTGCTGTTGCACCACTGCGAAATGTCGAAGGGGCAGGATTACAAGGATTGTACCACATCAAGCTCAATTAACCGTAATTCTCGCCCGGGTAGAAATCTTCGTTCTCATCAGTGTGCCAAGACAGAACTTCGATGAAATCAGCGACGAAGGATGGCACTTGGCATTTCAGAATGATACTGTTCCCCATTATTGCGTATTCCTTATTCACATCAGTGTCGTAATGCTGAGCAACCACTAGTACATTAATGGGGCGCTGATTATAATATTATCAATGAGATATTTGTGTTTTTGTCACATTGCAATATAAGTTCTGTCAGCTTTTGTAATATACATATATCGCGTTCGTATATAAATGATTATCAAGATACATCTATCTATATAAAATATTTGTGTTCTTAGTTGGAAGTATGGATGTATCGAAATAAACTAAATTGTTTTTTCACAAAAAGGTAAATCCTAAGATACAATTGTATTTGACGAACATAATCGTCGTGTCATTAACAATTAAAGCAGATTATAAATTCATTCCTGAAATAACACATTAAACAAACAAGGAAACTTTTAGAACAACAATATAATTAACAGTCATTTCTTGTTCAAATGTTTATTTAAAATGTGGGCAGGAATTGTACAATACCATTTTTTATTTAAAAAACTTCTTTTATTGTACAAATTTTAATCGTATAAATAAAAATATTGAACAAAAAATGACGGCATATTTTTTATTTCTGAAAAAAATAAATATTCATGATAAATTATTAGTAAGAAATAAAGCTCGGCTAAGTTGAGTATTAATACTCTTATGTAAACAAATGTCTGGCGGTCACGAAACCAACATTGTCATTTCTGTAATCTTACGTTTGTTTATGCCAAGATTTAATTCTCATGGTATGTACAAAGATAAATAGTGCAAAGCGATTAAACAAAGTTGTAAGAATCTTCAGTCTTCAAAGATGTTATAATCGTCAGTATCGTCTTTCAGCTACTTCAATATTTTACTACACCAGTAAAACCGGAAAATAAGACGTTGCAGTTCGTTGTTCGTTGTTCTTCCGTGGGTCAAATGTTACTTAGAGGTTTCCTAACAGAACGAGAAGGGTTCAGGCCATAGCAAGCTATGTAGCTTATCAGCTTGTTATTCGTGAATTGGCAGACATGAGATGTCATGTAAAACATTATGAATACTTCAATAGATACAATTAACTAGTTATACCTACTACACAAACTCTTCAGCCCTTCCGTCCTACAAAAGCTTTTGATGACTCGATTAACAAGCAAGTTGTTAGACGTAGCAATTATCGGGTTACGCCTCGAATTCCAAACAATTGGCCGATAAAAGGTATAAATTATTAACTACGGATTCAGACATTTATGTAAATATGTATATTTTTATAGTTTCTTTAAATTTAAACAATCTTACGCCTCATTTTAACATTAATTCAATATTTCTTGACTATTATCTTCTGACTAAGAAGTAAAATAAAAAAAATTCAAATCTGTCCAGTACTTTTTGTGCAAGCGCGCGCAACGGCTCATTCTATTAGGTTATTTATATAGTGTACACTATCCTACACGGCATTCTTATTAAGTAGTTTTTTGTTGTCATTAATAGTAATTGTGCCAGTTAATTATTTTTTCAATCTTGTCTAATGAATAGTAACTACTAGCGGAGCTGAAGAATATAATATATAAAACCGATACTAAGCAAAAATGATCCCATTAAAAAAAATTATGTCAGCAATAAAAAAACGTAACAACACTAAGAGATAGGCAGAGCAGTGGTACATTTCCACGTTTCACAAGTTACTTTTACGACCCAATATGGAACAGAACATAAGCCAATTGCCATACATCGGGCACAAGACTACACTCGGAGCCACAACAAGGAATTGCAAAAATTTAGAAAAACTCAGTAGTGCTCAACCCGGGGATCGAACCCAAGAGCTCTCAATCATCAGTCGCGCTTGCAGCAGTAAATTTAGCAAAAACTAGTGTTTTTATAAAAATGACAAAAGATAAAGCAATTTTTTTAAAAGCTGATATACCTACATACCTACATATATTTAATGTTCCCTAAATAACTTTTTCTGTATTTTAAAAAAATATTATTATATAATCACGCCAGGTTCTTTACACGGTAGGGAGAGAATAACAATTTAGTAGAAAATAGTTTAAACATATTTAGAAAATACCTACATATTATGTATTTCAAATTAATCCTTAACACGTTATATGTACAACTTCAATAAGACATCAGTTCTCGCCTTCCATATCAATAAGCAGTTTAAAAGACAGAAAGTATCCTACACCCACGTCGACACAGTTGATTATTTGATTAACTTTATTGAGATAATCGTAGGGCAGCGCCCTTTAGTTGACCAGGCGTCACACGACTATCTGCCTACCCAATAATAAATGTATAAGTATAACAGACGTCTTCACGAGTTGAGGCGAGCTATTATAATGCTATTATGAATGTTGTCTTTATCGCGTGCTGTCGCGTTTATTTGTGGGCCTTAGAACAATCTATGCATTCGTCAAGGCCTTGTTGATCTAATAGATTACTTTTGCATGTTTTTATTGGTACGTAATAGACTATTGTTTTAATTGAGACATGCATATATTTTCATTATAACAGTCTAGTCCATTCCGATTACAGTAAAACCCTAGGTATATACATATTATATAGACTTGGGGTAATAAAAGAATCTCGCACTGTTTTAATGATCTATCATTATTGACTATTACTAGTAATTAGTCGCACATTTACAACTAGTAAATTTTTATATATATGTAATAGTAGGTACATAGTTGTTTCATCATCATCAGCCTACGTACACTGCTTGATATAGGCCTCCTCTTAAGGGTTTTGCCCAAAATCCCCACGCGGGGCAAGCGGGTTGCAGGTCGCAGAGGATGGTTTTCGTATTTATATTTTTTAACAAGGTCGTTTAGCTCTCATAAAATTTAAGGCATTTTTTGCTTTAAGGCATTTAACATGAGGCTAACCAGTTCTTTTTGGACCCTTATTATCGTTCCATTGTTGAACATGGGTCTCTTCTCACAATGAGAGTGTTGAAACATTTTTACTCTTATTAATTCCACTCACTAACGACCTAATGTAAAATTATTTGTAATAAAAACAAAGAATTCATCATCATTATTATTATTACAAAATAAGCCAATTTGAGATTTTCCCTCTTATAATTGTTGTAAATTGTCTGTATCAAAAGATTTAATCTATAACGAACTTCTCGACAAATTTGCATAAATTCAAATAAGGCAACGGTTAAATTCAAATAAGGAATGAGTTTGTCTGTACACATTTTACGTGTTGATTGTGCCCTTATCGCATTATTAAACAAAAACTGTTCAGCATTGATTTGCACGTAACTTCTCATAAAGTATTAGCACGACTGATAACAGAGTAGATAAGGTGATATGAAACAGCAATGTAATAAAATACGATAAAGCTGTACAATGTTTGTATGTGACATACGGGATATCTCTGTCCAGTAGCAAACACGACATTAAAAACAGACAAAGGTCATGGAGTCAATTGATCCTAATTAAGATGTTTAAATTAGACAAAAATACTTGAACGGAAAACGTCTAGCAATATTTCGTTAAGAATCGTCCTTTCTCCGACGCAGTGGGATGACGATCTGCGAAAGGCTGCAGGCAGATGCTGGATGCGACAAGCCGAAGACAGACCGCGATGGCGCTCATTGGGGGACGCTTATGTCCAGCAGTGGACTGAGATAGGCTGATGATGATGATGATGAATTGTCCTTTATTTATATAGCGAACATATCTTTTGGCCAAAGATATGTATAAAGTGTTAACGTACTCGTATATACATTAGGTTTGTAAGATTAGAGACATTTGGCACTCGTTGCTTTCTGCCTACCTCGTAAGAGACCTGGCGTGTTGGTATCATAATAACGATATATATAACTTTGTGTAATCGCTTTGGCTACAATACAGTAGTAGATAACTTAAGAAATGTTCATATATCTGTGTAATACAGAAAAACAAACATGACATACCAAATGCCCCAATGCAACAATAAAAATATTTTTCAATAG
Organism: Parelbella macleannani; assembly: GCA_018245755.1. Classification (NCBI taxonomy): domain Eukaryota; kingdom Metazoa; phylum Arthropoda; class Insecta; order Lepidoptera; family Hesperiidae; genus Parelbella; species Parelbella macleannani. The sequence goes on along the minus strand of DWEE01000001.1, from coordinate 2,636 downwards.
TCAACCGCATTTTAATACCACTTATTAATGAAATACCAATAACCAAAAATAATAATAACAATAAATATTATGAATATTTATTTAAAACATTTATAATTAAATCAATGAATATACTCAAGTATATAAGTTAGCTGGACTTATTGTGCATATTAATTGACAATATTTATTTATTTTCATGTTATTATATATAAATTTTTGTAAGCCGAAGACAGGGCGCGATAGCGCTCATTGGGGGAGGCTTATATCCAGCAGTGGACTAAGATAGGCTGATGATGATGATGGTGATATATAATTAGTCGTATGCATGGTATAACATTTATTAATAAATTAATAGTTTCTACTTGTTATTCAATTAATGGATAAAATAATCTAAGATTTAAAACTTGAGTTATTTTTGTCGCCATATAAATATTTTTATTGTTTTTAGGACTTTGATATCTTTTATGATACTTAAGATAATTATATCCAGACTCACCAGCTCGAACGTTAACATCGCGGGAGTGGATAGTGCCGACCGGGTTCCTGGCGAGACAAGCGTACACCTGAGCGTGGACTTCTTGACGGTAGTCTTCCGCGCGGAATGGAGGAAATACCAGATTACCATTAGGCAGTACCTGGAAAGATGACATATCACTGTAGCAAAATTATTGTCACCATCATTAACCTCACTTCACTGCTGGACATAAACCTTATCTGGTTGGTTTTTGTTCGTAATCCCCCCGCTGGGCATGCGTTGGGTTGGGGATCTGGCACAGCTTCTCGCACCGTCTACAAGGCTGTCTGTCGACGGTCAAGGTAGGCGTGAAAACCGCCAGGTAGCCGTAAAAATCATCGTCATTGTGACAATCAATACTTTCTTTGTTCCACTGTTGGTCACGAAACTTTAGAATAGTGTTCGAACAATTAATTTTGAAAAAGAACTCACGCAGAACTAACTCGCCCACAAAGAAAATTTCTTTTAGAAATGACATATATTTACTGCGTGTCAAACACCTTATAGAAATAATAAGTATATATAATTACCGTGCGTCTTGTTTTTGTTTGTTATAATAGCAATGAAATAAGGGCAAACAGAGAGCGGTTGGAATGTCGAGAATCCAAATCGCTCGGCAGGCGGTCTCTCGTACGTTTTTTTTCAACGATTGACAATGTTAGCCGCGCGCGTTGCGCACAGATCAATGCTTATATAAATAGAAAAACGTATAGGTCTTTATCTTTATAGTTATTACTCAGATATACTTTGGCTTCCTTAACAGTTTCACCTTAAACTATTTTTAACGATACAGTATATAAATAGAGCAGTGATTCTTAAACTTTTTGATATTGGGATCGTTTGATCGAATCTGTCTGTCTGAAGGTCGGCAACAGATTGAATTTTCGTTATAAAAACAAAAGTATACAGATATATAGAAATCTATAAAAACAAACGTGTGACAATTTTGTAGACTGCTGGTTGAAAACCAGTGGTAGAGAGCAATTGAAAATTTTAGATTTTTGTGCAATTATAGATGTCCAAAGTGCCTTTAATACAAAATGTCATGATGTATCTGTTTCCACCCAGTGTTGGACATAAGTCATTCCAATAACACCGCTGAGGTCGACCTTCAGCTCAAAAAAGAGTGTATGATGATAAAAAGAACGTACTTGTCTGAGTCCAGGAACGTCTCCAACCGCAGTGCCATCAGCTCGTACCCATATAACGTCGGGGGCGGGGGATCCTCGGGCGGCGCACTCCACTACGGCTCCGGTCGTGTTGCTAAAGTCCACTCGGTTCGGGGGTTCCTTCATGAATATCGGGCCAATGGTTTCGTCCTCGCATTGCACTGCTCCTGCAAACAATAATACAGAGTCAATAAATGTAACACTAACTAGCTCGTCGGTCCAGGCGTCAGCGAAGCTGACTGTTGAGCTGGGGGTCGTGGGTTTGAATCATGTCCAGAACAAACACTTGTGCGATAATCACATTTGCTTATTCTTATCTGGGTGTAAAAATAAAAAAATGCCTATGTAAGCATAGCTATATGTTTATATTGTATCTGTTTATCAGCTGTCTGGCTACCATGACACAGGTTCTGCGTACTTTGGGATCAGATGGTCGTGCGTGAAATTATCCCAAAATGCTATAATTATATATAATAATTATATACATACATAATGATGATTATTATTAATATTACAAGTCGCATCGTTTGGCCTCTCAAAACAAACATATCCCTGGGTAAGTTCCCTGTGGCAAAAAATTATGATTGGTTCCTCAGTTTACTACCGCGCCAATAGTTTTTCCTACTAATCATTTCAGAGGGGATTTATTATAATATAATAATATAAGAAGATGTTATCATAATATTATTACATTCGCTCCAGGTCTTTCACAAGGAAGTAGACAACCCAATATCTCTCTCCATACAGATCTGCTGTTCTTCTGCAGTCATTACTCTCTTCATACACGCACGCTGGTTTCGGAGACTTGTGACTCCCCATAAGTATTGCAGTCAGAATGTAGTACCAAAAATGACAGCTAATATCCTATTATAATCTAAATATATAATCCTATTTACAGAATTTGGCTGCCATCCCGTGACGTCTTCAATTGGGCCCTACGGAACACCAGCGCTGGTAGTTTCTGTACTTACAGC